>CM076571.1:819330651-819533081 GCA_034641835.2 Pinus albicaulis
AGATTTTGCCTGAAAACTTCTTCTTCAGTCTTGTGAACAACAAAGGGAAGTGTTGCTTGTGTTTTGAGAGTTTCAAATGGGCTTGCAACGGTCCCTTTATCCTCTTTTGAACGCAAAATTCAATTACCCTTGAGTTGGATTTGTGAGGGTTTGGAAGACTTCTTTCTTTAAAACGAATGCCTTTGTTCATTTGAAAGGAAACAAAATGATTTTGAACGTGCTATAAGGGGCTCACATTTTAAATAACATTGGTAAAAAGGGCTGTGCATGCTACTTGAACAGTTTTAATAGATATGAACGTATCCACTTATAAGAAAAACTTTCAAGGGCCAAACTCCTTTCACTATTTGCTTATTAAAGGGGGGACATGTCTTTCCTCTGCTTATATTTGCTTGTTATAGGGAAACCTGGCTTAAAACCATATAGTGACTGTAGATGCATTCTCCAAATGGATTTTCTCTTTGATTGTGAGGTGAAACTCAGTTGTAATCACCTGGGCTTCACTATCATCTTTGACATATTTCCATAAAGAACATGCCTTCATTCGTAATAGTGGCATGCTTTATTTTCTTTGAGTGTGTTTCCTGACCTTGAA
Organism: Pinus albicaulis; assembly: GCA_034641835.2. NCBI lineage: Eukaryota > Viridiplantae > Streptophyta > Pinopsida > Pinales > Pinaceae > Pinus > Pinus albicaulis. Next base: position 819,331,247 of record CM076571.1, read on the forward strand.
ACACATACCATAATCCTTCTTGCACCTTTATGAACCTGTGTATCTATTTGCAAAGCCTTTTTGAGAAAACTAAGCTTAGGTTACCTTCCTGTCCACTATGATGAGTTATTGAAAGAAAATTCTTCATGAACAGGAAGAACAGGACTTTTTGAAAAATAATCATCACTCTTTGGCCTGTGTATAACCCAGCTGATTTCAACTGCTTTCAACTCTGTTTTGTTTAAAGGAACAGAGACTGAATTTCAAGCCTATTTATCAAGGAGATGGGTCTTTGTAATTTTTAAGGAAATTACACCCCTCAGCAAGGTTTGTTCATTTTTGGCTCCCGACTGTCTTTGAAAGAAAACTCTGATAGGAGATAAGTTAGCTTCTTTGACAATTATAGCACTCAGGCTTTCCCTTTTTTTTTTAACATCATTGCTCTATTTAGAAGCATTCAACTGTCTCCTACTGTTCTTACGATTTGTCTCTCAGTCAGTGAAAACCCTAAAAGCAATCACTGCTCTGGCCCTCTGCTTATAGATGAAGGAGGCCCACTTGTGACAAATTCCTGGTTTCCTTTCAATCTCTGTCTCAACCAAATGAAGAATGTTTGATGAGCATACTGATAGTGGTTTTCCTTATACATGATGGCATAAGTTAGTTTGAGACCAAGACTATTTGACTCTTTTGGCCATTTGCTTAATAATATTTCTTCATTGATGATCAACCCATTAGCTTCACCTCGTAATTCAAATAATAGTGAAACTCATGCAAACCAATTTTAAAAGCCCACTGCTTATAGATGAAGGAGGCGCTCTCAGTCTTCAACCCTTTGCTTATAAAATGAAGGAGGTTTTCTCAATCTTTAACCCTCTGCTTATAAAATGAAGGAGGTTTTCTCAGTGATGCCATTTCATCAGCCTTTAACAGTGTTATTTTTCTTTTCACTGCCTTGTCATGCTTTGACTGTGATCGCAGGAGTTTAATGAAACAACTCTCTACCCTGTAGCTGCATCCTAGGCTTAAAATCATATGAGAAGTAGTTGTCTTCTCAAGTTGAGCCAAAAACTGTCTTCTGGGATGCTGGTACACTTCTGCTCTTGAAATATCCATTGAAACACTGTAAAACCACCTAATATCAGTTTGTCCTAGGGCCTGTGCACTGCTGAGACTTTAGGGCTTGTTAGTGGCGCGACTTAAGGGTGTAACCAACTTTATTTGCAGAATGGGAAGGTCTGTTATGACTGGTTTGTAGCAGATAGAGGTTCTTTGGCTTTAGGATAGTTTGCCAAGGGAGAAATGCCTAAAGTGCCACTACCTAACTTAGGGGAGACTTCTTTGGACATATTTGGATTGTTTTCTTTGGAGCTGATGGAAAAGCTAGTATGGTTGAGGCTAGATAGGGCTTGATAATGAGGTTTCATTTCGTCATGGGCGGATTGAAAAGGTAGGAGGGCAAAAAATGTTTATGGGTATTTTCCAGTTGGCAAATTTGACAATTTTTTAGATCAGCTGCTAGAAAACTTGGCTGTTACAACTAGTCATCACCAACAAGTGAAAAATACTAATGACTAACAGTGGCTCCATTTGGGGAGGGCAACTCCTTTACAGGAGGTGTCCAGAATTTCAAATCTTTGGCTTGTGAAGACCAGTGCCTTATCCATTGGCACAAATTTCATTCTTCCTTGATGCTATTTCTGAAAATTGACAACATGATTAGCATCAATGATATTTCTACCTACCCCACTATCTTTCCTAACATTTTTTCTTCCTTTGGGTGCATTTGGACTAGCAACCCTTTGAAAATATATATTTTTTTTGAAAAATGAACCTATCTAGTTCTACACTTATATCTGCCGGGAGTTCAGATTAAGCTAATGAACTCCTTCATTACTCTACCTATGCTAGATCAACTGTCAAGGTTAAGTTGTTTGATAGGATTTTGTTCTCTAATCTAAAACATGAAATTGAAAAATGATCACATCAGGGTTAGACAGTCTGATTTTTCATGTACTTGCGGCATGAAAGACAAGCTAGATCAACTGTCAAGGTTAAGTTGTTTGATAGGATTTTGTTCTCTAATCTAAAACATGAAATTGAAAAATGATCACATCAGGGTTAGACAGTCTGATTTTTCATGTACTTGCGGCATGAAAGACAAGCTGCACACAAATATTATTTTGCATAAAATGGAAACTAGGAAAAACGGGGCTAGGATGCACAATTTGTTTTTCATCCCCGCTTCCCTCTTTGGCTCTATTTTGAGCATGTGGAACCAGTATCTTTTCCTAATCTACTCTCTTTGATAAGTCACGCTTACACAATGTTGACCATATTTTCCACTCACTAACTTATCAACAAATAAATTTAAAACATGTTCAGCTATGATTAGGCTAGATAACTGAACAAGACATTTGAGCACTAGTAGCAGCATTTAGGCTTGCACGCTTTCCAAATGACTATTTTTTGAACATGGGGCCTTCTTTCTATTTTTCAAACCGCCCTATTTTTCTATTTTTCTATTGTTTTTGAATTTTCTATTTGTATCTATTTTTCAAACAATGGTATAGACAATGATTGAATTTTTTTTATTTTTTTTATTTTTTTTTTAATTGGAGCTCTTGACAAAAATAATGCTTTAATGTCCTGCCATTCACAGGACCTCCAAAAGTTTTAGTCACATCAAGTTCTTGCAGGAAAAAGGAATTGTTTCCGCTAACTGAGCTGATGATGAAAGGCCCCTTCCATAAGTTTTCAAACCTACCATGTTTACCTTTGTCTTCTCTTCTAGAATCCCATTTTAACACTTTGTCCCAAATCTGAAAATCATTTTCCTTATTCCTTCTGTCAAAAATATGTTTTATTTTGTCTTGCGCTAACTGAGCCTTTTTGTAAACTTCTTCTCTTGTTTGTTGTAAATGGATAGTCTGATTTACCCTCCTTTGCATGTCATTTTTTTCTATTTGAACTTCCTGCAATAGCTTCATTACTGGAACCCCTAGAGATGTTGGGAAAATGGCATCTATGCCATAAAATAGTTGGTAAGGAGACATACCTATGGATTTTTTGGTGGTTAATATATCACCCCATAGTGCGTGTACTAGTTTTCCATGCCATGCCTTTTGATTTTGTTCAAGAAGTTTTTTGATGATGTTGACTAGGATTTTGTTAGAGGACTCGGCTAAACCATTACCTTGAGGGTAATAAGCTGTGGAATGTCCTAATGAAATGTGATATTTGTAACAAAAGTCAATCATTCTTTTGGAGGAGAAGGCAGTGGCGTTATCTGTAATGATCTTTCTAGGACAGCCAAATCTAGATAGGATATTGGTTTCTAGGAACTTGATGATGACTGAATCGGTGGTGTTCCTGGAAGGTATGGCTTCTATCCATTTGGTAAAGTAATCAGTGGTTGTAAGGATCGATTTATGTTGAGCGGATGAGGAAGGGTGATTTTCCCCAATAAAATCTAGACCCCATTGCTGGAAAGGTCCTTCGACTATAATGGGGTGTAAGGGCAAGGGTAAAAGCTTTTTCTTGCCATAAAAAATTTGACACTTATGGCATGTCATAACTAGTTTGTGAGTGTCAGGAAATAAGGTAGGCCAATAATAACCGGCTCTAAGGATTTTGTTCACTGTAGTTTTCCAGTAGAGATGACCTCCACATTCTCCTTCATGCATTTCGTGCATAATTTTCTCTGCATGAGACTCAAGCAAACATTTAAGCAGCATACCAGCGGGATTTTTTCAATATAGAAGACCATCTATAATGCAAAACTTTAAAGACTTTTGTTTAAGAAATCTTGCTTTTGTCTTTGATAAAGTTGGAGGATCATTTATATAAAATAATACATAAAGAATATCTGCATACTAGGGTGAATTTAAAAACACTTGTTCAACATGAGGGGCTGTGCATTCTTCCTATTCTTCTAAGGCATCAACAAAATTTATATCTAAATCTTGGAGGTTGGTTTCATCCATTAGTCTTGCAAGTCCTTATCCTTTAACCAATTTGGTAGGTCGGATTTCTAAGTCATATTCTAAGATGATAGTGATCCATTTTCCCCTTTTACCATCGGGATCTTGGTTTAATATGTCTTTGACGACGGTATTAGGGACAAAAGCGATGACATGAGAATGCAAGATGTAAACTCGGAAATATTTCAGTGCTTTTACCAATGTGAATGCCTGTTTTTCCATGATGTTATATTTTAAGGGAGCATCTCTTAGGGATTTTCTGAAAAAGGCAATGGGTTGCTCTTGCCCTGCTGTGTTTTTTTGTAACAACACAGTAGCTATTGTGTGTTTAGAGGCAAATGAAAAAATGTAAAAATCTTTGGTGAAATTAGGACTTATCAATACTGGTGTTTTAGTTAGGGCCTTTTTAACTAGTTCAAAAGATTTTTTGGATTCTGTAGTCCATTTAACCCCAACCTCTTTTTTCAACATATTTGTCATATCTCTCAGGAGTTCGGCAAGGTTTGGGATGAATCTTCTCCAGAAATTTATCTTTCTGATAAAGGATTGAAGCTCCTTTATGTTTTTTGGGTGACTTATTTGTAATATGCCTTCGATTCTCTGGGGGTCTATTTTTATTCCCTCTTCCGAAATAATGTGACCTAGGAGTTTTCCTTCTTCTAGACCGAAGAGTGTTTTCTTGGGGTTTAGGGATAAACCATATTTTCTACATTTGTTAAAAACCTTTCTTAAGTGTACTAGGTGTTCTTCATCTGATTTGGAATATACCGTAATATCGTCAAGATATATGACTATGAAATAACCTATGTTTTCTGAGAAGGCTATGTCCATGGCTCTTTGAAATGTGGCACCAGCATTCATCAATCCAAAGGGCATTTTAACGTACATGAAAGTGCCCCAAGGTGTGGTGAAAGTTATTTTGTGTTGATCAGTGGGGTAAACCAACACTTGGTTATAACCAGAAAAGCCATCAAGTAATGATATCCTTTTAGCACCTACTACCTTTTGAAGTATGTGGTCCATTTTGGGCAATGGATAATTGTCCTTTAAACAAGCTCTATTCAGGTTTTGGAAGTCAATGCAAAGTCTGATCTCACCAGTTTGTTTCCTAACTGATACTAGATTTGAAACCCACTCAGAGTACCTGAGGGACACTATTATCCCAACATCATACATCTTTTTGATTTCCTTTTCAACCAACGGTAGTAACACTGGGTTTATTCTTCTTAACTTCTATTTGAAAGGATTCTGGTTTTCTTTGAGGGGAATCTTATGTTGAATGATGCTGGTGTCGTATGATTTCAAATCTTGGTATCCCCATGTGAACACATCTTTAAATTCTTTAAATAACTTGATGTACCTCTATTTTATGTGAGGAGGGATGGTTTTGGATAGTTTGATATTTCTTGGTTCTTCCAGGCTTCCTATGTTATATTCTTCTATGTTGACCTCGGTAGATTCCATTTTTGGCTTTTTGGCCACATCGTTAAAATCAAAAAATTCTTCTAAAGACGCAAGCCCTCTGGGTATGGTGTCATTTTCACAGTGCAGGACTTCAAGTTCCCTTTGGTCCATGTCCTGTCCTATATCAATTTCATATGAATTATTGACCAAGTTTACATCTGTCCAAGAAGGTAAATTTGGCTCTTGATCTTGATTTTTGCCAGGTTTCTTTTCTTTATTTTCTAAGTCTGTTTTGGTTATTTCAAATTCATTCTTAGATTGTAAGAAATCATCAATTTGATCGTCATCTTTGAATATTTTCCAATGGTCAATATTATTCGGTACTTTAGGGCGATGTTTGACCTGAATACTATATTGCTCACTTAAACATGGTACTTGGCCATTGCTTACAACAAAGGCGAGCTCATTTGCTAGGCTATTTTGAATTCTAGGAATATAAGTGAGTTCATACTTCTCGAAGGTTTTGAGGATGTCTAAAGCTGCATTCCTGTATTCTCTTAGTCTTGGGTTTTTTGCTGAATATTCACCTTTGATTTTCCTAATTACAAGTTTTGAATCTTCCTGGGCCGACACTTTCTTGGCGCCTAAGTCCTTAAGTATGTGCAGACCAAGGAGAAGGGCCTCATATTCTGCAATGTTGTTAGTACATTGGAACTCTAATCTGAAAGAATGAACTTTATTAGTATTGTGTATCCAGATGCCGGCCCCCGAACCAGTTTTTCCACAAGAACCATCAAAGCTTATACTCCAAAGAGCTTCCTTTTCATACATGATACTAAGCTGTTTTTCAGGTTTCTTGAAGCTTTGGTCATTAGTCTCTACATCCAGTAATGGGAAATGTGTTTTTGATGGTTTGAAAACCTCTTCATTTTCTATTATCTTCTTGTTTATATCACTTTCATTGTATAAGATAAAAGAATCTAAATTGGAATGAATGGAATAAATGGGAGTGTTGTTTGGCTTATCCTAGTTGCTGACCACGTATTTCATGTGAGTTTCTCGGTATAATCTCTTAGTCTGGTTGACAACTGGGATGGTGGAAAATGACATATCCATTTTAAGGTTACCTTGTATTTTGGCAGCGCACGCCCTTGATAGTAGCATTCCATACTTAGGAGGGATATCGGCCACTACTACGTCCATGACTAGGTTTTTTGCTGGTAGTTGTGCTAAAGCAAAACCCAGGTTCTTTATTAGACCTAAACATTTGACCTGAGTTGAATCAAAGGAGTACATGTTTTTGTAAGGTTGAGTTACCTCTAATCCCATGTTTTCCATGATTTCTTTAGGCATGAGGTTATGGGAAGCACCAGAATCTAACATGGCAATATGTAATATCTTGTCCCGTATGTTCAAACTCACATAGAAAGGAGAAATAGTTCCTTCTTGGTATTCACCTTCTATTTTGGGGCCGAATAAGAGCTCAGGTTTGTCATCAGTTAGATTTAAAGTATCTGCCTCATTTCCTATATCAAAAACTTTGAAGATTTGAGATATATACCTATCTACAGTTATTAGCTCAGTAAGGGGTATGGTTATTATTATTTTGGAAATTTCCCCTTCGAAACTAAAAGGAGTTTGTAGTTTGGACAGGTTTGTTTCAGGTTTTTCGGACATGACTTTCTCTATGTTCTTAATTTGTTGATTCTGGTTCGGGACTTTGTTTGACACAGCCACCTTAGGAGTCTTTGTGGAGGTACTAGGAGTATTTGAGCCAAGACTTGTTTGAATAGCTTTATCTTTGTTTTGGTCAACTTTCTTGACCATGATTTTGTTGCTATCCATGGCTTTTTTAAGGATGGTATCAGGGGTTTTAGCAGTATCAGGGCTACCCTTCTTGGATTTGTCTTGGTTTTTTCTGCTTCTATAATGGCATTCTAAAAATCTATGGCAGGATCTTCGGGATCTTCATAGTTAGTTTCGTCCTGATTCAGAGAGAAGAACTCTTGCTCTTCTGCTGTGAGGTAAACCTCACTCTCGTTATCAGATCCTATGAGGTTCAAATGATTTTCATCAATGGGTTCAGTATCCTCATCATCCTCATCAACATAATTCTCACCGAAATATGGTCTGATTTGTTGGTCTTTTCCCCTTGGTTTATTTTTAGACTAGTCTCTTCTAAAGTTCTGGTTCCGGTTTTGAGGGTTTGGCTGGTTGTCCTTAAGAGGTGTTTTTTCACTCATTTTTTCCCACATCTTGGTCATGGATTTGACCAGGCCATCTATTCTAGGATCTGAGGAAGATACTAAAGGGGCAAATTCGTCATGGTGGTTGACTCCCTTTTCTGCTCTTATCCTAGCTCTCTTTTTAGCTAAGTTGGTTTCTGCATTTATAGCCACTTTTTTCATTTCTTATAAGGTAGGGGGGTCCTTGTCTCTTAGCTGATAATTCATGTCTGGGTAAAAACCCTCGGGGAACTTTGCCAAGGCTGAACCAAGTGGGGGTTTGAAGTGAGGTGGGAGGGCATTATACACACTATTGAACCTAGTGCAGTATCCTTGGACACTTTCCCCGTTTTCTTGTTTTAGATTGTTATACTCTGACAGGATTTGAATGGGGTTCTTTCGGATTTACCACTTGTTTATGAAGGTTTGGTAGAGTTCTGGGAGATTGTGGATGCTGTTTGGAGTTAAGCTCTTAAACCATTTTTTGGGTTCTCCGTCCAGGCTTTGGGCGAACATCCTCATTCTAATGGTCTCGTCTTCTATTTCCATGTATTAAAAGGCATCGCTAGTCCTATCTACATGCTGTTGAGCTGTGGTAGTCTCAACTCCAGTAAAGTGTGGGATTTTGGCTTGATAGTCATTTTTTAAGGGAGCCAAAAGCTGTGGCAACACCAAGGGTGCATACCAGGCTGCCATGACGGGAGCTAATGGATGATGTACAAAATGAGGGCTTGCGGGATGAGCTGAGGTGGTTTGAACAGTAATGGTTTGGATAGGTGTGGCAGATGTACTTGGACTAGTGATCTGATTTTGAGTAGATCTAGGATGGTAGGAGCTAAAGTGATGGAGAAGCTGAAAGTCGGGAGGTGTGGTAGGTGAGGCTTCTCTACTAGGACTCTGTGATAGATCTAGGGTCTCAAGATCGTCAAAGTCTATCTTACTTTGTGAATTGCTTCTAAAAAGAGTTTTTGCTGATTTTAAGTCAAAAGAGGAATCCTGCAAGGTTGTGAGATGTTTAAGTACCGATCTTGCTTTACAGATGGACCTCTCGATAGCTAAATTGCCAGTTTCAGAAGCTTGCCACAGAATCTTCTCTGGGTCATCTACTATGATAGGGGGATTTGGGTCTGGATGAGATCTGGTGTTGATTCTTTGTGAAGCCAGATTTCGGGTCTAGATTTTAGAGAGGATGGTATTTGTGATTATTTTGAATGGATGGCCTCTCTTATGGTTTTAATGATGTGAAGGATGGTCAAAACAAAAGATAGAATAGTGGAGTCGCTAGGTGGATTTCTATGAGAACTATGGTCCACCACCAACACTATCAAAGATGCTTTTGGGAAAAAAATTTATAGCAAACTTTGAGATGGAAACTTGCAAAGAAGAGTGATTCACTTGGTTTCAACATTTTGCTAGGCTGTATGGACAAGCTAATGGTTCTGTTGGCAAGAAGACTTCTGCTTATCTCCTATTTCTAGGTGAGGTCTTATGAATCGCTAAGTTATACTTAGTTTGTCACTGATTACAGATTTTCTAGCCTAAGCTTAAGTTTCTGGAAGGATGAGTTAGCAGAAAGGTGTGTTTTATGAATTTTTTTTGTTTTTTATGGAGTTTTTAGGCCTACTGGAGGCTAGTGGAGTCGCTAGGTGGAACTTGGTTGTTTTTGTAAAGACGTAGCTATGGTCCACCACCAGTAACTAGGAGAAAAGTCAATCTAGGAATGTTTTGGGGTTTTTTGAGTTTTATGTGTAGCCTATGGTTTATTAAAGTATTCTAAGCCTGTTTCATCACTTTTCTAGGGTGGTGATAACAAAAAGAGTTTACTCTAACTGATTCTATGGACTTCTTGCCTGTTTAAATTTTAAAGACTAATGAATCTACAAGAGTTTGCTAGACTATTATGTACTCAGTTAGTCCCACCATGATCTCCATTATGTTAGTGTGGCCAAGAGGCACACACGCAAGGCATTCTTGAAGATAAGGGATTTTCCGGAGTCTCAAGGTGTACTTAGATTGTCAATAACTCAAGAGTCCCACCGTGATCGTCGTTATGTTAGGGTCCCAAGGATTTGGTTGAATGGGTGCTTCAAATGACAAAATATCAAACCAATCTTTGGAGCCCAGACCTAGCCTTCGGGACTCAGTAGAGGGCCTTCTCTATTTGTGTAAGGGATATCCGTGTGCTTGCTTATTGTGTTCATTTAAAGCAATATAAGCAAGTTATGAAGTAGGTTTTTGGTTTGGTTTTTAGGTTGTGAGGGATGAACTGATCAAAGGCATAATATAGGTGAAAATATGTCAGATAAACTGGGCTATGGGGTTGAAAAGGTCAAGAAAGCTTTCAGATGGTGATACAAGGTTGTTGAAGGGCTGATTTGATTCGAGAAAAAATGGATCTTTGGGCAAACTGGAGTAAGATGGACATCAAGTTTGTGAATAACAAAGGATTTCAAGCACAAATAGTTTAATAGCTAACATAAACATGGTAGGGAAAACCATTAATCATGAGAAATGTAACTATAAGCTAATCAATACATATAAATAAACATTCAAGCCATGCATAGAGATATATAACTCTCTAACTTTGGGAAATGGCTATCAGACTTTGGGGAAATACACTTAAGATAGACAAACAACTTAAATCACTATGCCGGAATGCCTAAACACAGTACTTCAAGTTATTGGGCACTTTGAAAACAAGATTGCATAGTCTTAGACAAAGGGAAAGATCAGAACAAGACCTCCTTGGTTCAAAAAATGACAATCTAATTAGTCAAAGAGAAATTTCATGGATGGAACTATGGCTAGCCATGAGTAAGTAGGGCATAACGTAAAGCATACTTAGCATGCATAAAACCATTAATGAAATAATCAACAATATCCTTAGGTTATTAAAGAGCAATCAAGAATTCTTTAATATGACTAAGAATGAAGAAAACATGGAAGCTATGAAGAAACAGGAAAGTTGAGGTGCCTCCAAGGGCATGTCTCAAATTTTTTCTCTACTGTTCTATAGCAAGTAAGAAACATGGATTAATGAATGAAAACTAGGAAAAAAAACAAAGAGAGAGACACTATACCATTCTACCAAGTCATGGAATCCAACAACAATCCTCTTTCATCATCCAAGAACATCCAAGAGACTATCCAAAAGCATGAGACAAGTATTTCTTCCAAAGCTTATATGACCATATATTGCTTCTATTCATCAAGTTCAACCTTGTTTACAATGAAAGCCTTTGGAGTATATAGTTTCAGGGTCTCTTTCTCTCAATTGGAAAGTCATGTCAGGGTCAAAACATTCAAGAAATTTCACTAGTGCCAGGCCTTGCGGAGGTTTCATGTGAGGTGGGAGGGCAATATACACACTGTTAAACCTAGTGAAATAGTCTTGCACACTTTCCCCTACATTCCTTTTAAGGTTGTTTTATTCAAACATGATTTGGAGGGGATTTTTCTTGATTTCCCATTTGTTTATAAAATTTTTGTAGAGGGAAGAGAGATCGTGTATTGAATTAGGAGTTAATTCTTTGAACCATTTTGTGGCCTCTCCCCCTAAGGTTTGTGCAAAGATTCTCATCTTAATGGTTTCTTCCTCTATCTCCATGTAATCAAAAGCATCATAGATCCTATCTACATGTTGTTGGGCAGTGATGGATTCAGCCCCTGTAAAATGAGGGATCTTGGACTAATAGTCATTTTGCAAAGGAACTAGGAGTTGGGGTAAGGCCAATGGAGCATACCAAGCTCCCATGATGGGAGCTAATGGAGGGTTTACAAGTGAAGGGTTGGTGAAATGAGATGTATGATGAAGCAGAATGGTTTGGACAGTGGTGGTATGGATGGGTGTGGTGGAAGTACTTGGACCAACAAATTGATTTTGAGTAGATTTGGTATGGAAAGAGTTGAAGTGATGGAGAAGCTGAAAATCAGGTGGTGTGGAAGGAGAGGCTTCTCTACTAGAACTCTGCTGCAAATCTAAGGGTTCAGGGTTAGTTTGGTCAATATCAGTTTCAAACCTATTTCTGAAGAGGTTCCTGGTATGGTGCAAGTCAAACCGGGGATCTTGCAAAGCTGTAAGATGTTCAGGTACAGAGATTTCTCTATGGATGGTCCTAACAGTGGTTAAGTTTATAGATCTAGAAGTTTTCCACAAAATCTTCTCTGGGTCATCAACTATGTTGGGAGGGTTTGGGTCTAGATGAGATCTGGTACTGATCCTATTTGAAGCCAGATTTCAAATTTCAAAATTCAGAGAGGCTGAAATTTTTAGTACTGTTTTCTGAAAGTTGACCTCTCTTAATGCTTGGTAAACTGTTACAGTATATAAGTGGGTTCATAAACTTCTTAGGGTTGGTTTTAAACAAATCTAGGAAGTCAAATGAGTTTTAATGAAGTAATAGGCCTACTGGAGGCTAGTGGAGTCGCCAGGTGGATATTTTTTATTGTTTTAAGAATGTATGTTTATGGTCCACCAACAATAACTGACAAGAAACCAATCTGAGGGTGTTTTGGGGTTTTTTGAGTTCCTATAAGTAGTCATAAGGTTTGCAAGAGTGTCCTACAACTGAGTCATCATTTGCTAGAATGGTGAAGCAAATAGAGTATGCTCTATGGCTGAATGGGATACATAGTTTGTCACTGACTCAGGAGGTCCCACCGTGATCACTAGAATGTTAGTGTGGCAATGAGGTGGCAGATAAACCACCAGATACTATCAGTCAAGGATTTCTGAATCTTTTAAGAAATGTTTAAGCATGAACTAACCCAAAAGGTCCCATCGTGATCGCCAGAATGTTAGGGTCCTGTGATTTGGCAGATTGGTAGACCAAATGACAGGGTAACATGGAACCAGTATTTGGAGTCCTAGGATCTAGCCTTCATAGACTGAGAGAGGGATCTCTCTATTGGGTGGAAAGGATGTGTTCTTTTTTCTCTAGAGTTTGATTTTAGGCTAGTTGTTAAGTGTAGGCTTTGTTGATTGTTTTGGTTGGGTAAGATGGTCAAGTGGAATAGGTGGAGTGAGAGTTTGTCAAATCCATTGGGCTATGGAGTCAAATGCAAGTCAAGAGTGTCTAAATGATGAAACAGAGTGTGTTACAGGGCCAATTTCGCAAGGTTAATGGATCCTTAAGGTGATGTATGAGGTGGAGTGGACATCAAATTTGGGAAAGACTAAGAGGTCTTAAACAAATATATTTAAAAGCTACAACTCATGAGGTAGGACAAAACATTAAGCTCAATGAACAATACTTAAACTGATAAATATCCAAGATAAACATTCTAGTGAAACATAGAAATCATAAGAGCTTCTAACATTAGTAAATTCACCTTCAGAATTTGGGAAAACATATACGATAAAACAAATAACTCAATCTATGAAGATGGAACTCCTAAACATCATATTTCAAGCTATTTGGAACTCTAAAACAAGTTGGTAAACATGGACAAAGGGCAAGATCGAACGAGACCTCTTTCACTTAACCTAGCAATCAATATTTCACAGAAAGGTTTCAAGATAGGGTTTTGAAAACTTCAAATAAGCAGGGCATACCATGAATCATACTTGTAAGATAGCATACTAACCATACATGAAAAAAAAAACATGTTTTGGTGGACCTAAGGAGCAATCAATAATTCCTTAAGATGGCCAAAAGTGGAAAACATCAAAGCTGTAAAAAACAAGAGGACTGAGGTGCCTCAAAGAGCATTTCTCAACCTATACTTTTATGATTTATAGCAACCAAGAAGAATGAAACAATAATTAAAACAAGAAAACATTAACAAGTTAAGAAGACATCACCATTCACCAAGATAAGGAATCCTGCAAACAAGCTTCTCCATCATCAAGCCAAACAAGCCTTTCATCCACTTCACAAAACCAATTTCTTCTCCAAGCTCATAAAACCAAGTATATTACTCTTCAAGCTCATCAAATGCCAAAAAAATACATAGGGGCCTCATGCTCTATTTATGGAGCAAAGGAGGACTAAAACCCTAAATATGGTAGGTAAATGTCAAATTTAACCATAAATGTCATTTATGGCCAAGAGACCATGCAAGGCCTAAGGAAAATAATATCCTAAGAAATAAATGCCAAAATAACTATTTGCACCTAATTATAGAGTAATTTACCTTAAAAAACTCAAAAATATCTTTTTGCAATAAATGAGTGTGTTTTGTTGACTTTTGGTCCAAAACACACTAGACAGCCTCTATGCGTAGCGCCACTTCAGTAGAAAATACGGTCTTTTGTGGCTGAGTTTTGGATCCCTTCCTGATGCCGGATTTGGCTCCATGATGGCTCGTTGGAAATCCTGATGAGTCTACTTTACATAAATTCTTGATTTTTCCTGATTGAGTGCCATTTAACTATCCAAAAACCAAATCTCTCAACATTGTTCTATGCGCAGCACCTGGTCTGAAAATGAGGCAGAAAGGTCAAACCTTTGATGTTGTTTGACCTTTTGGGGGGTCAAAATAGCTCCAAATGATCTGAAATTTGTGAGAAGACTACTGGTGATGTGAGGAATCCAAAAATCCAAAGTTTGTGAGCTGAGGATGCACCAAATTTGTGCGTAGCGCCTAGGGTGTTGCGCATAGAGGGCTCAAAATTAAAAAAAAAACAATTTTTTTTCAAATTGCCCCAAAATTGGTGGAGAGGTCCCTCAAGAGGTCTTGGACACCTATTCAAAAGCTTTAGCCAAAATTCCAAGGCTATCATGCACTTTTTCCCTTTTTAGGTTTTCTTGCTCCATGAGGGTCTCCTTCAGTTTGGCACAAGCAAGCATGTTTTTCTTTGCATAGTGCTTGGTCATTTTTTTTTGGAGAGCAAGGTCCATTTTCACCTTTTTGAAATTCTTGTGCTCCTCTTTGTAATACTAAATGACACCTTGTGCCATGTGAAAATATCTTTCCCACTCCTGAAGTTGTGCATCCTTGGTTAAGAGTAGCAATCTGGTGGCCATATCTTTGTCCTCATTGTCACTGTCTAGATCAATGAATTGAGGCTCTTGATTGGTTTTCTTGATTCTATTACTCCTCCTCAACTTTACCTGCTGCTCACCCCTTTCCATATTTTCCTTGCCTTTGTCCTTTGGCTTGATAACTCAATAAGAGATGACCCTTTGCCTTTTTGAGGCATCAAACACATCTCTTTTTCCTCTGTGGTATGTGCATGTGAGGGGAGTGATCATGGTAGTTTTGACAGTGTCTCCATCATTTCTATGACCTTTGGTGTTGTCACAAACCATTTTATCTTTTCCATGGCTTCCATGAGTCCCCTCATGCCCCATTGGGTCACTGCTTTCTTGATCTTTAGAACCCTCATCATCATTGTCTTCCTCATTGTTTTCTAAACTGTCATTTTGGCCTTCAAATTGATCATTACCTTCTTCACTTTCCTCATTTTCACTTTGTTCCTCATAAAGGTATTTTTCTTCATGATCCTCTTGGTTATCTTCACTTTCTTCATCATTAGGAGGCTGATTTGTGTCATGACAGTCATGACAGTTGTGATGACTATCCATTTTGTTGTTTGTTTCATCACTGACTATTCTATTGGTGTCATTTCCTTGATCACTGCCTTCCTCTTCAAACTCTGTTTCAGCCTCATTATCTACCTATTCTAGGTCTTCCATTTCCTCATCATCTCCCTCTATTTCTTCAAGTTCATCATTTTCATTCATTTCATCACTGTTTGCACTATTATTATGCTCACTATCATGCTCATGTACATTCTTCTCTTGGTTGTCCTGTGCAATTTTTTTCTGATTTTCATCCTCATTATTTTCTTCATTATCCTTTGTGTCTTCATCTTGTTCATCATCAACACCTTTTTCTACACTTGGGAGTGATTTATTTGTGTCATCACTATCACTTTCTTGCTCCAAATGCTCACTGTTTTCCTCTTCTTGACTGCCATGTTCATCTCTCTCCTCCATGTCATCATCATCCTCTTGGTCTTCCTCTGTATCTGCCCCACTGTTTTCATCACTTCCATCATCATCTTCTTGTTCTTCATGGCTGCTGTCACCTTTTTCCTCATTCAACTCAGCATTTGCCTCACTATTTTCTTCATTTCCACCATCATCTTCTTGTTCATCAGTGCCACTATTATCATATTCATTTGATGCATTAGGAAAAGAAGTAGGAGGAAATTTTCCTTATGGAGAAGGCACAGGTGGAGGTGATGGAGGAGTGGAGGTAAGTGGGTGTGAAGTGAAATGGAAATTTTGCTGAATGAAGGCATGGGGATTTGCAAATATATCATGTGAGATGAAAACTTCCCAAGGAATCCCCTGCTGCTCCAGCTGATGTAAAACAATCATCTTGATCAAGGAGTGGTGAAAAAGGCTCTGTATTTGGTGAGCATAACTTCTTTTCTTGACCACTGAAGCCATTTTGTCAATGCTCCGGTAGAGATAGTATGGTAGGTTTAGAAATTTAACCCTGGTGAAGTGCATTAGCAGCCTTATGTGATATGAATAAATCATGGAGTACCTCCCCTCACAAGTGAAGTACTTGATGATCTGCCTCATCAGTAGGGCATATGTCTTTCATAGGTGGGAAAAGGGGAAAACAACGTTGCAGCCTTGTTGACAACTAGGTTTGAGGAAGGGCTCATAGTAGCTTAAGTCCACTTTCTTTTGTTTGAACTATCTCTCACCAATATCTGGCATTCCCGTGGCTTTAGAAATGGATTTGGATGATAATTCAAATTGCACTCTTGCTAGGCTGACCTGGTGGTTTTGTAGGCTGAGAATGAAGAACCTAGTCAAATCTGAGTGGCTTTGGCCCTGTTTAACCCTCTCACATAACTGATAGCATCCAACATTTTGAAAATATGCAAGGATCATGGGAGAAGAGGTGATTTGAATGGTGTCTAATGGCTCAAACCTGTTAACCCTTCCTCCCTTGTGTTTCGGCTTGATAGTCCTTTGGTCTTCATCACTGATGGTACTGATCTCTTCCTCAGACATGGTGGCTGATCTAGAACAAAATGATTTTTAGCTTGGTGAGAGCCTTGAGGTCTAAGGAGGACAAATGAATGATGGTGAGGATAGACTTTAGCAAATGAGGGAAAAAATGAAGAAAACAAGGAATGATTTTAGAGTTAGAAGGAGGCTTGGTAGTATTGAGTGTCTATACACAAATGACATCTCTCCAATTTTTAAACCCTGCCCTAGGAGGTCAAACATTTGATTTTCATGAAGATTAGGGTTTGTGAAAATTAGGTTTTTAATAATTTTCTTGATTACGAAAAATATCACTTGGAGGGCAAGGAAGAAATACCACCAACCTTTTCAAAGTTTGTGAAGGAACTTAGAGAAAAATCAAAGGAGAAAAAGGTGATTTTGGAAACTTTTTTGGCAGTTTTAACCAAAATATGCTCTATGTGTAGCACCACCTGACAGATCGTTCCTGTCGAGCCTTCCTGTGCGTAGCACTGGGTCGGTTTGCAGGCGGTCGGGTGTCGGACTGGGCTTGTGCGCAGCGCCTTCACTGGTGCATAGCATCTGCCCTCTGGTGCGCAGCACAGTGTATTTTAACATAGTTGCTGCCTCCCCTTGGTGCAGCACCGAAGGCTCGGTGCGCAGTGCCTCCGTCGGCACGTAGCGCCTGAATTTCTAATAGTTTTGCAGAAAAAAACCTTTAAAAAATTCTTTCAACGACTCTGCTCTTATTTTTGCAATGACAAATATGAGGTGGAAGAGAGGGAAAGGAGAGCTTTATACTCCTTTTTGAAAAATATTTCATGATCAAAACCCACTTTGTAATGTTTATTTCTCCTCTTACTTTTTACTATCTTTTTGGCCTTTTTTGTCCTGTAGGTGGCAGAGTTCCAAAAAAAAGGTTTTTTTGCTTTGTTGGTTCATCTTGATGCTCTCCTTAGACTGACAACCTCTTCAACAAGATCAAACATGTGCCTTTTACCCATGCTTGTAAACATGAACCTTTTCTTGAAAAGCAAAGGTCTTTTTAATAAAGTTTTGAGGAAACAGGGCATATAGTGACATTAGTGCTCTGTTTTGAAGGTTTTCTTCACTATGTCCCTTTCATGAATTTCAAGGCTTGTAAACAGCAAAATTGTGATCATTTTGATACTTTTACCTTGGAGTTTTCAGCCTTGCATTTATTATGCCTTTGATTGCTTGGTGGATAGACTAAAAAGAAGATTTTTTCCCTTCCTCTAACTATCATTCTATCATGCTTTCACTCTGAATCAGTGGAGACCTTGGTGTGAAAACCCTAGTAGTTGGAATCAACAGCACTTTGGTCTTTTAGATGTGTCATAATTATGAGGAACATGAGGTATGCTTGTCCTTATCAATCTTCCTGTAGGTAACCGTTTTGACAGTCTTGCAGAAGTGTCATTCATGGCTAATCTATCTCTTGCAGAATACACCTTTCATAAGGAAACCATTTTTGGAAGCTTTTCTGCTTTTTAGACCAATTACATGTTTGTTCCTTTGATCAGTTTGCTAGTGATATATCTTTGGTGGGAAAGGTTAGCAATTTAAACCATCTTGTGTCTTCTCCTTGGCCACTTCTATTTTTTGCAGTTGCCTACACAACTTTGCTTTTTGATCAATGTCCTTTTGGAGTTTGACACCTCTTTTCTTCAATAGTGAGCCTATGCTTATCATAATTACCTTCTAGGGAAATTTTACCTCATGCTTGATTTCCTTTTCATCCTTTTTGAGGGGCATTTGTACTGATACCCTTTGAATGCCATCTGCTTTTATGAAGAAGGATTTATAATCATTATTTGACCAGTTTTGTCAATCTTCCCAAACTTCTAGGTTTTAGGGTTGTCTTTGTAGTTGACCTTAGTCTTTGTAGACCTAGTATTGATTCCTTGTTTGGCCAAAGCAGCCAAAAACCCTGATTCTCTTCAAACATATGCCTTACTGCCTCCTTTTTCTGTTGATGATCTTCTTGTGATGATTTTCACCTTATTACCTTATCTCTTTTCTAGGTTGATGGCCATTTTATTCTTCTGTAGAAATTTGAGCAAGGGGCAGTTGTCCCCCATGCAAACTTGTGCACTAGGCCAAGGAGGTCTTTCTTGAATGACCCTTTGATCAATTTTGGAAAAAATTACTTGTTCCTTTCTTCTTTGAATGAAGTTTCTTCATACAGGAAAAACAGAGTTTTTAGGATACCAAATCCACCCTATGACTTTGTGAAACCCTAGGTGACCTAGTGGAAGGTTCCTTGGACTTGGCTTTTGGACTGAAACTTAGAATTTAGGGTCATAAAGTGTAAGATAGAGTTTATGATAAATTGATGTATTGAAGATTCAAAATCCAATGTACTTGATTTATCTAAAGGGACTACAGAGATAGTTTGATACCATCAATACTTAGGGTATTTTGAAGAGATACAACAGGACTGTTTGATTGGTGGTCTTAGGTAGCAGTGGGGGGTTTAGGCAAAACAAAATAGAGGATTTGGGTCAAAGGTGATAGGATACAGAAAAAAATGAGTGGCATGAGCCCCTAATTGGTTTTCTGGGACTGGTAAGCAGAGCTTGACATGATGGAATGATGAAATAGTGAAAAATTGTCTTGAGGATAATGAAGGCAGTGAGATTTCTAGAACTCACAATGTTCATGAACTTTTTTTCTAGAAATCTAGGGAAATGATTTACTCATCTATGAAGGAAAAAATTATTGATGACTAATAGTGGCTCCACTTGGGGAGGGCAACTCCTTTTCAGGAGGTGTCTAGAACTTCAGATCTCTGGCTTTAAGGAGACCAGTGCCTCATCCATTGGGCATATTTTTACCTTTTTTCATTTGTTGATGTTTGCTTAAAGCTTTGATCTCAATAATCTGAAGGACATGATTAGCTCAAATCCATTGCTACCTACCCAACGTGACTTGCCTAACATTTTTTCTTCTTTAGGTGCATTTGGACTAGCAACCTTGACATTTTTATTTTGAAGATAAAACAAACTATCTACTTCTATCTTATTTCTTCTCAGAGCTCAGATTATGCTAATGAACTCCTTTGATTCTCTACCTAGATTATTCAACTATCAAGGTTAAACTGTTTGACAGGATTCATTCACTAAGCTATAAACATGAAATTGAAAAGATGGTTAAATCAAGATTAGACAATCTGACCTACCATGAGCATTGTGGCATAGGAACAAGCTGCACACAAATGTTATTTTTGTACAACATAAAACTAGAAAAATAAGGGCTAGGATATATTGTTTGATATTCATCTCTATTTTTCTCCTTGGTTTTGTTTTAAGCATGTGGAACCAATATCTTTCTTCCCTAATCTATCTTTTGACAAGTCAAGCTTGAATAATTTGACCAACTATCTTTCACTAACTTATCAACAATAAAATTAAAACATGTTTCAGCCATGATTAGGCTAGATGACTGAAACAAGACTCATTTATGCAATAGTAGTGGTATTTAGACTTACACACTTTCAGTAGTTCTATTTTTTTGGTATGGGGCTTTACTTCTTTTCAAATCTGCCCTCTTTTCCATTTTTTTGTTTTGTATTTTTTTTTTTTTTTGTGATTTCTCTTTATATCTTTTCATCAAAAAGTGGTATGTACAATGCATGAGAAATTCCAACTAAGACTCTTGATGGACATGGTATTTGATTACACTGTCATCCATGGGATCATCCATCAACCCTTTTTCATTCAGCTCTTGTAGATAAGGAACATGACTATCTACTTTTGAGGGCATGATACAGGATTTCTGCCAAAAATTTTCAAACATGCCATGTTCTTCTTTATATTTCTTCTTTGAGTTTTGTTTCCAAACATTGCTTCTGTCAAAGAATCTTTTTAGGTGAAGAAAGAATTCTTCATCATCTCCCAAACAATTGAGAATGTCATCATTGTATATCATAGTGAAAAAGTTGGTCACGGGTTCCATGGCCTCTTGGAAGGTGTCTTCAACATTCCATATTCTAGGAAGAATTTGGTCAAGCATGTAGTCATCCCAAGGAACTTTGAAAATGTCTTTGTGTTTATTGATTTGAAATGGTATCATCTCATGAAAACTTGAAACACTATCAATCAATGTCACCTTGTAGAAATTCCTATTCTTGGCATAGGATGATTTATCTTGGGAAAATGGTATTTGAACTCCATGGAGGCTTTGCCTAAATGTCTAAAGTCCATACATAGTCTATATCCTTTTTCTTTCTTTGTTATTGATATCAATTGCCCAAGGGTTTCATAGTTGTTTTTGGAAAAGGGGCCCTTTTGAACAATGTCTATGTTATCAAGCTTTGAGGTTTTACTCCTATACATAAGAGCATCTTGAAACTTTTAGCATAACCTTATGTATTTCAGTTTTGTATGTAATGAAAAGGCTTTGGATAACTTAATCACCTTGGTTCTTCTTAGGCTGCCGATATTGTATCCCTCTATATCAGTTTCAATAGACATCTCTTTAGGATTGATGGCAACATCAGTAAGAGTCAGCAGCTTTTCTGGAGGGACAAGACACTCTGATAATGAGGTGTCTAGATAAGGTAAAAACATAAGACTCTTTTGATCCAAAACTTCCAAAATTTTTGTTCTATGAGGGTATCTTAGCATTTTGAGATAGGTAGAAGGGAAGGGTTGTGTTTCTGAGATTTTTCCTCCCTTTGAGCAACCTGATTCATATTTCAAACTGACCATTGGTTTTGAGGTTTTATTTTTAGTCTATAGAAAGTCAAGCTTGATTTTGTCATCATGTGTTTGTTCAAGGCTGTTATAGTTCTGAATACTGAGTTCTTCATGTAAATATTGGTTTGACTATTGTAGTGTGTCCTGATGTGTTTCAATTTCATATACCTACTCATCAATGTCTTCCTCGTCATATAATATGAAAGAATCAAGGTATGAGTGAATAGAATAAAGAGGAGTATTGTTTGGCCTATCCTAACTGCTAACCATATAATTCATATGTGACTCTCGGTATAATATCCTTCTCTAATTGAAAATAGGGATGGTAGCATAGGACATATCTAGTTGAAGGTTCCCCTGAAGCTTGGCTCCCCAAGATCTGGTTAAAAGCATGCCATACTTGGGAGGAATATCTACCACTACTATGTCCCCCACTAGATTCTTAGCAGGCACTTGTGCTAGGTTGACACAAAGGTCCTTGATCAGGCCCCAAAATTTGACCCTACTCGAATCGAAGGAGTACAAGTCTTTGTAAGGTTTAGTTATTTCTAGGCCTAACCTCTCCATCACAACTTTGGGCATGAGATTATGAGAGGCACCAAAATCTAGCATGGCATTATGTAAGATTTTTTCATGTATGTTTAAGATGATAAAGAAAGGGGGAATGGCTCCTTTCTGATACTTTCCTTATATTTTGGGTCCAAAAAACAACTCAGGTGTGTCATCAGCCAAGTGCAAAGTGTCAACATCATTTCCTATGTTTAGTACCTTCAACATCTGAGACCTAAAAATTGGTTGAGTAACTAGTTCAGTGAGGGGCATATTTATCTTGATTTTGGCAATCTCTCCCTCAAAGCTAAAAGGTACTTGTGTTTTGGATATATTAACATCAGCTTTATCAGCCATGATCTTTTCTACATTCTTAATTTGTTGATCCTGATTTGGAGTTTTAGTCAAAATGGTTTTCTTAGGGTCAATGGTGGAGGTACTAGGACAACTAAGGTCATTGTTTCGCTGGCTTATTTTTATTTTGTTTGCTTCAGCTTTCTTAACCATAGCATTGACATTCTCTATTGTTTTCTTAGTGGTGTTTTCAGGTACTTTCTGAACAACAGGATCTATTTGGTCTTTCTTGGCTGAATCTAGGTATTTTTTACTCATAAGATCATATTTCTTATGGATTTCCATGATGACATTTTCAAATCCCAAGCAGTATTCTTCGGAATCCTCATAGTTAGTGTCTGTTTGATCTGAGGAAAAGAAGCCTTGTTCTTCTTCGGTGAGAAAAACATCATCTTCATTATTAGAACCTATTAGATTTATATGATTTTCTTCAAGTTCTATAATTTCTCCTTCTTCTTCTTCTTCATCTACACAGTTTTGTTAAAAGGGTGGTCTGATTTGTTGGTCATTTTCGCTTTGTTTGATTTGAGGGGTATCTCTTCTGAAGTTTTGAGTTCTGTTTCGGTTTTGGGAGTTGCCTTGGTTGTCCCTAAGAGGTGTCTTTTCATTTAAGTTTATGTTTTCCATCATCCTCGCTATAGTTCTCATCAGCCTATCCATTTTAGAATCAGATGAGGAGGTTGAGGGCATGATTTCATCTTTGTAGGTCACTCTCTTTTCTGATTTCAACCTAGCCCTATTTTCAATTAAGTTTACCTTTGCACTAATTGTTTTTTTTTTCAATTCTTCTAAGGTTTTAGGGTCTCTTTCTCTCAATTATAAAGTCATGTCAAGGTCAAAACATTCAAGAAATTTCACTAGTGCCAGGCCTTGTGGAGGTTTCATGTGAGGTGGGAGAGCAATATACACACTGTTAAACCTGGTGCAATAGTCTTGCACACTTTCCCCTAAATTCCTTTTAAGGTTGTTGTATTCAGATAGGATTTGGAGGGGATTTTTCTTGATTTCCCATTTGTTTATAAAAGTTTGGTAGATGGAAGGGAGATCATGTATTGAATTAGTAGTTAATGCTTTGAACCATTTTTTGGCCTCTCCCCCTAATCTTTGTGAAAATATTCTCATCTTAATGGTTTCTTCCTCCATCTCCATGTAATCAAAAGCGTAATTGATCCTATCTACATGTTGTTGGGCAGTGATGGATTCAACCCCTGTAAAATGAGGGATCTTGGACTGATATTCATTTGGAAAAGGCACTAGGGGTTGGGGTAAGGCCAAGAGAGCATACCAAGCTACCATGATGGGAGCTAATGGAGGGTTTACAAGCGAAGGGTTGGTGAAATGAGATGTATGACGAAGTGGAGTGGTTTGCATAGTGGTGGTATGGATGGGTGTGGTGGAAGTACTTGGACCAACAAACTGACTTTGAGTTTATTTGGTATGGAAAGAGTTGAAGTGATGGAGAAGCTGAAAATCAGGTGGTGTGGAAGGAGAGGCTTCTCTACTAGAACTCTGCTGCAAATCTAAGGGTTTAGGGTAAGTTTGGTCAATATCAGTTTGAGACCTGTTTCTGAAGAGGTTCCTGGTATGGTGCAAGTCAAATTGGGGATCTTGCAAAGATGTAATATGTTTAGGTACAGAGCTTGCTCTATGGATGGTCCTAACAGTGGTTAATTTTACAGATCTATAAGTTTGCCACAAAATCTTCTCTGGGTCATCAACTATGTTGGGAGGTTTTGGGTCTGGATGAGATCTGGTACTAATCCTATGTGAAGCCAGATTTCAAATTTCAAAATTCAGAGAGGCTGAAAGTTTTAGTATTGTTTTCTAAAAGTTGACCTCTCTTAATGCTTGGTAAACTGTTATAGTATATAAGTGGGTTCATAAACTTCTTAGGGTTGGTTTGAAACAAATCTAGGAATTCAAATGAGTGTTAATGAAGTAATAGGCCTACTGGAGACTAGTGGAGTCGCCAGGTGGATATTTTTTTGTTGTTTTGAGAATGTATGTTTATGGTACACCACCAATAACTGACAAGAAACCAATCTGAGGGTGATTTGGGGTTTTCTAAGTTCCTCTAGGTAGTCTTAAGGTTTGAAAGAGTGTACTACAACTAAGTCATTATTTGCTATAATGATGAAACAAGAGTTTACTCTATGGCTGATAGTTTGAGTTCTCCATGATTTGATAAGTGTATCTGAAGTCCTAAGGGATACTTAGTTTGTCACTGACTCAGAAGGTCCCATCGTGATCGCCAAAATGTTAGTGTGGCTATGAGGTGGAAGATAAACAACCAGATACTATTAGTCAAAGGTTTCTAAATCTTTTAAGAAATATTTAAGCATGAACTAACTCAGAAGGTCCCATCGTGATCGCCAGAATTTTAGGGTCTTGTGATTTGGCAGATTGGTATACCAAATGACAGGGTAACATGGAACCAGTCTTTGGAGTCCTAGGTCCTAGCCTTCCTGGACTCAGAGAGGGATCTCTCTATTGGGTGCAAAGGATGTGTTCTTTTTGCTCTAGGGTTTGATTTTAGGCTAGTTGTTAAGTTTAGTGTTTGTTGATTGTTTTGGTTGGGTAAGATGGTTAAGTGGAATAGGTGGAGTGAGAGTCTGTCAAATCCATTGGGCTATGGAGTCAAATGAAATTAAAGACTGTCTAAATGATGAAATAGAGTGTGTTGCAGGGCCAATTTAGGAAGGTTAATGTATCCTTAAGGTGATGTATGAGGTGGAGTGAACATCAAATTTGGGAAAGACTAAGAGGTCTTAAACACATATAGTTAAAAGCTACAACTCATGAGGTAGGGAAAACCATTAAGCTCAATGAAAAATACTTAAACTGATAAATATCCAAGATAAACATTCCAATGAAACATAAAAAGCATAAGAGCTTCTAACATTAGTAAATTCACCTTTAGAATTTGGGAAAACATATAAGATTAAAAAAATAACTCAATCTATTAAGAGGGAACTCCTAAACATCATATATCAAGCTATTGGGAACTCTGAAAAAATTTGGTAAGCATGGACAAAGGGAAGATCGAACGAGACCTCTTTGACTCAACCTAGCAATCAATATTCCACAGAAAGGTTTCAAGATAGGGTTTTGAAAGCTTCAAATAAGCAGGGCATACCATGAATCATACTTGTAAGATAGCATACTAACCATACATGAAACAAAAACAAGTTTTGGTGGACCTAAGGAGCAATCAAGAATTCCTTAAGGTGGCCAAAAGAGGAAAACATCAAAGCTATAACAAACAGGAGGACTGAGGTGCCTCAAAGACCATGTCTCAACCTATACTTTTCTGATTTATAGAAACCAAGAAGAATGAAAAAATAATGAGAACAAGAAAACATTAACAATTTAGGAAGACATCACCATTCAGCAAGCTAAGGAATCCTGCAAACAAGGTTCTCCATCATCAAGCCAAACAAGCCATTCATCCACTTCACAAAACCAATTTTTTCTCCAAGCTCATAAAACCATGTATATTGCTCTTCAAGCTCATCAAACGCCAAAAAAAGGCATAGGGGGCTCATGCTCTATTTATGGAGAAAAGGAGGATGAAAACCATAAATATGGTAGGTAAATGTCAAATTTAACCATAAATGTCATTTATGGCCAAGAGACCATGCAAGGCCCAAGGCACATAATATCCTAAGAAATAAATGCCAAAATAACTATTTGCATCTAATTATAGAGTAATTTGCCTTAAAAAACTAAAAACTAAAAAATATCTATTTTCAATAAATGATTGTGTTTTGTTGTCTTTTGGTCCGAAACAAACTAGACAGCCTCTGTGCGTAGCGCCACTTTAGCAAAAATTAGGGTCTTTTGTGGCTGAGTTTTGGACCCCTTCCCGATGCCGAATTTGGCTCTGTGATGGCTCGTTGGAAATCTTGATGAGTCTAATTTCTATAAATGCTTGATTTTTCCTGATTGTGTGCCATTTACCTATTCAAAAACCAAATCTCCCAACACTGCTCTGTGCGCAGCACCTAAACTGAAAACTAGGCAGAAAGGTCAAAATTTTGATGTTTTATGACCTTTTGGGGGGTCAAAACTGCTCCAAATGATCTAAAATTTTGTGAGAAGACTATTGGTGATGTGAGGAATCAAAAAATTCAAATTTTGTGAGCTGATTATGCACCAAATTTGTGCATAGCGCCTAGGGTGTTGCGCACAGAGGGCTCAAAATTTCAAAAAAACAAAATTTTGTTCAAATTGCCCCAAAATTGGTGGAGAGGTCCCTCAAGAGGTCTTGGACACCTGTTGAGAAGATTCAGCTAAAATTTCAAGGCTATCATGCACTTTTTCCCTTTTTTAGGTTTTCTAGCTCCATGAGGGCCTCCTTCAGTTTGGCACAAGCAAGCATGTTTTTCTTTGCATAGTGCTTGGTCATTTTATTTTGGAGAGCAAGGTCCCTTTTCACCTTCTTGAAATGATTGTGCTCCTCTTTTTAATACTGAATTACACCTTGTTTCATGTAAAAATCTCTTTCCCACTCCCGAAGCTGTGCATCCTTGGTTAAGAGTAGCAATCTGGTGGCCATCTCTTTGTCCTCATTGTCACTGTCTAGATCAATGAATTGAGGATCTTGGTTGATTTTCTTGATTCTCTTACTCCTCCTCACCTTTAACTACTGCTCGTCGCTTTCCATGTTTTCCTTACCTTTGTACTTTGGCTTGATAACTAGAGAAGAGATGGCCCTTTGCCTTTTTGAGGCAGCAAACACATCTATTTTTCCTCTGTGGTATGTGCATGTGAGGGGAGTGATCATGGTAGTTTTGACAGTGTCTCCATCATTGCTATGACATTTGTTGTTGTCACAAGCCTTTTAATTTTTTCCATGGTTTCCTTGAGTTCCCTCATGCCCCATTGGGTCACTGCTTTCTTGATCTTTAGCATCCTCATCATCATTGTCTTCCTCATTATTTTCTGCACTGTCATTTTGGCCTTCAAATTGATCACTACCTTCTTCACTTGCTTCATTTTGACTTTGTTCCTCATAAAGGTCTTTTTCTTCATGATCCTCTTGGTTATCTTCACTTTCATTATGATTGGGAGGTTGATTTGTGTCATGACAATCATGACAGCTCTCATGACTCTCTTGACTATCCCTTTTGCTATTTGTTTCGTCACTGACTGTTCTATTGGTGTCATTTCCTTTATCACTGCCTTCCTCTTCAAACTCTATTTCAGCCTCATTATCTGTCTGTTCTTGGTCTTCTATTTCCTCATCATCTCCCTCTGTTTCTTCAAGTTCATCATTTTCATTCATTTCATCACTGTTTGCACTATTATTATGCTCACTGTCATGCTCATGTACATTCTTCTCTTGGCTATCCTATGCACTTTCTTGCTGACTCTCATCCTCATTATTTTCTTCATTATCCTCTGTGTCTTCATCTTGTTCATCATCAACACCTTTTTCTGCACTTGGGAGTCATTTATTTGTGTCATCATTATCACTGTCTTGCTCCAAGTGCTCACTGTTTTCCTCTTCTTGACTGCCATGCTCATCTCTCTCCTCCATGTCATCATCATCCTCTTGGTCTTCCTCATTAGACCCTGTATCTACCCCATTGTTTTCATCACTTCCATCATCATCTTCTTGTTCTTCATGGCTGCTGTCACCTTTTTCCTCATTCAACTCAGCATCTGCCTCACTGTTTTCTTCATTTCCACCATCATCTTCTTGTTCATCAGTGCCACTGTTATCATCTTCACTTGATGCATTGGGAAAAGAAGTAGGAGGTAAGTTTCCTTGTGGAGAAGGCATAGGTGGAGGTGATGGAGGAGTGGAGGTAAGTGGGTGTGAAGTGGAATGGAAATTTTGCTGAATGAAGGCTTGGGGATTTGCAAATATATCATGTGAGATGAAAACTTCCCAAGGAATTCCCTGTTGGTGCAACTGATGTAAAACAATCATCTTAATCAAGGAGTCATGTAAAAGGCTCTGTATTTGGTGAGCATAACTTCTTTTCTTGACCACTGAAGCCATTTTGTCAATGCTCTAATAGAGATGGTATGGTAGGTTTAGAAATTTAACCCTGGTGAAGTGCATTAGCAGCCTTATGTGATATGAATAAATCCTAAAGTACCTCCCCTCACAAGTGAAGTACTTGATGATCTACCTCATCAGTAGGGCATATCTCTATAGTAGGTGGGAAAAGGGGAAAAAAACCTTGTAGCCTTGTTGACAACTAGGCTTGAGGAAGGTTTCATAGTAGATTAAGTCCAATTTCTTCTGTTTGAACCATCTCTCACCAATATCTTGCATTCCTGTGGCTTCAAAAATGTATTTGGATGATAATTCAAATTTTACTCCTGCTAGGCTGACCTAGTGGTTTTGTAGGTTGAGAATGAACAACCTAGTCAAATTTGAGTGGCTTTGGACCTGTTTAACCCTCTCACAAAACTAATAGCATCCAACATCTTGAAAATATGAAAGTATCATGGGAGAAGAGGTGATTTGAATGGTGTCTTAAGGCTGAAACCTGTAAACCCTTCCTTCCTTGTGTTTTGGCTGGATAGGCCTTTGGCCTTCATCACTGCTGGTACTGATCTCTTCCTCAAACATGGTGGCTGATCTAGAACAATATTATTTTTAGCTTGGTGAGAGCCTTGAGGTATAAGGAGGACAAATGAATGATGATGTTATCACAAAATCAGACCTGATAGGCTTCCAATCAAGTTAATCTCATGTAACTATTTCAGACCAATATTTTGGCTGAGGCTTAGCCTCCTCAACCTGAGAGGGCTATCTCAAGGGTTTATGATTTTTGATAAATATGTAGATGCCTAACTCTATATGGGGTAAAAGCATATAAATGATATAAACTGGTTGTAAATCACATTAGCAAGTGTACATTGGGCTTATGGAGTCATAATAGTTTCAACATAACCAAAACAATCTACCTAGCATGGAAGTCAAGACATATCAGAGTTCAAGTCAAGGAATACACATGTAGAACAGTGAAACACATAGTTAGTTTGTATATGAAGGAAGTCAGAGCATCATTGATGAATTCTGAGTAACATAAGCAAACACCACTGCAATTGAATATTGAAAAGATGCTATCAGAACAAGAACATACAAGAACTCTTCATGAATCTTGAGTTGTCTAAATAGAAATTATGTATTAAGCTGAAAACAGTCACTTACAATAAACACAATATATTTTCTAACAAATGTCCAACCCCTTCTATTTCGACTCCTTGATATTTTATAGATCATTTACATCATAAGATAAGCTTATCCATAGCTAGATACATCGAATTCCTATGCTTTGATACCTATCTTTCCATAAAACATGGTATTTATTACAAAAATAGTTGTAAACCTAATACAGAGTCCTATTACAAATAGAATTAGAACTCTTTTAACTCTACTCAAACAACCTTCTAAACTTAATTAAATAATTTTCCACCTATATTTCCATTAAGTAAAATCCTGATGATGAGCTCCAACCTGTTATGACCATAATGCTGATGATGTTGATCTCCTCCAAACTAGGAAACTACTCCCCTATTTTAAGGCTTAGGATTCTTTTAGTTTCTTGAGACACTATGACCACTACTAACCCATAAATTTGAGGTTAATTTCTGTCAGGAACATGACTATCATATTTCCAAAGTCATCCCCTCGTACCAGTTGTGTAAAATCAACTTTGAACTTCTCAAAACAGTGAAAAAAAACCTGCGCTACGAAAACAACACAGTTTCGTAGCGCAGTCTTTTTACCCATTTTCCTTCAAAATTTGGCTTCCTTTCCTTTAGGGTTACTTTGATATTCACTTGACATATCTTCCTTAGAAATTTCAAGTCAAAACACATGATCTTCCCTTCAAAATTTGATAAGGAAAGGGTGAGAAAGCTGCTATAGTAATTTCGTAGCGCATTTCACCCTTTTTGCACTGTGTGCGCTACGAAACTGTTGTGTAAGAAATTTTAACCAGATTTTATTCAAAATTTGATACAAAAAGGTGCCACAACTTTAGAAAATCACTGGCTTCATCAAAACCATCAGCTATTTGGACTAAAAACATAACCTTCATAAAATTTATTCCTCATTTTCCATTTGAGTTTGCTTTGAATTTGTCATTTTGTACCTTTGTTCTTTAGTTCATTTTGAGACTATTATAATTGCAGCTCCAAATCCTCCACTTGGCCTCTTAGATTTATATTAATGGCTCTTAAATGAGTGTTGATCACTCTAACAAATTTTTTTTCTTTAATAGCTGGAACTATCCATGCAAAAAACTGCTCTGCACTGCTTGGAATATCTGACCTAGAAATTGTTTGACCTTCCCAAACAACCTTCATCCTCTTGAACTCTGTCTTTTCAATGTTGTGCTCTCTAGTCCTCTTTCTCATCATTTCCATCTCTTGGTTTTCCAGCTTCAATATTTCTTCCAGCAGTTGACACTCTGTCATGTGTTCCTTTCCCTTCATTATCTTGATGGTTGCATGCTCCACTATAGGTGATGAGAGATCAACCACCTCTTCAGGGACTCTAGTTGCTTCAATAGTTACTTGGATATCTTTAATGCCTTCTTGGAGTTTCTTTGCATGTCTGTTTAAAGGTTTCCTAGCTTGAAAAACAAAGGCTGTATTCTCACCTTCAAATTCCAATTTCTTTACTGATTTCATTTTTCTCTGTTTGTGTTCATCTACTTCAATGAAATCTTCTTGCACAATGGGTGATTCTTCTATATCAATTGCATGAATTATATCATCCAAGTTTCCTTTCATCATTGGGCTGTCCTCTGTCACTGAAACAACTACTTTTCCTTTGATGATGTTGCTTGGCTTCTTGTCTTTCTCTGGATCTCTTGCTTACTGGCCACTTGTTTTTGTTTTGTTTCTTTGACCCTTTCTACTCTCTGTTTTGCAGGTGATGGAGTTTCTACAAAAAGCACTGATGTTTTCTCTGTTCTATCTTCAACCTGTTTCCTTGGTTTCAAATTTACAAACCTCTTTGCTTTAGTAACCACTGGCTGACTGGATTCTGCTACTGGTGGTGAAGGATTCCCCTTAATCTTAGGATTTCTAGCTGGGGTTAGGGTTTCCATTTAAAATCCACTCATAAATAAAAAGGAAGACCAATCCATATTTATTTTCTAAAGCTCATTCAAAACCAATAACTTTATCAAACCATGATGAAACAGAGATGTTTCATAGCCATCAGATTTGGCTTGGACTTTGTCAGCCATTTTGGAAAGGCTTCTATGCAAGTAAAATGGTAAATCTAATGATATCATACCTGTGAAATGCAACATCAGTTTGAAATGATAAGTGTAAACTTTATGGTACCTGCCTTCACATGTGAAGTATCCTTTAATATTTAATAGAAACTTTGCATAGTTGTCCTTGATACAACTTCTAGGTATTGCATTGTTCAGGTCCATATCTACATATTTAGGTTTCATAAATTCCTTGCATGGTTCCATGTCGAACCTAAAACCTTTAAACCAATATTCTTGTCCCCTTGGTATCTTTGTCACAGAAGCTATGATCTCAGGTGTAACTGGCATATTTATCATTCCAATTTTGGTAGTGGTTCCACTGAAATGTAAAGAAAACTCTTTGGACATCTGAGTGTGGCAACCCTGCATCTTTTCACAAAATTTTAGATAGCTAGCTTTGGTAAAAGCCTCCATTACAATTTGATCCTCAACAATAGCATTTTCATTCTGAAGCTTGTATCTTAAACAATGTCCCCATCTATGGACCTTCTTCTCCTCTGCCATGTTTCTTATTAAAAAAAAAACTTGTTAGCTTCTCCAAAAACCTATAAAACAACCTTGCTTGATTTAATGAACAACCTCGCTTGATTTGATGAACAACCTCGCTTGATAATGGTGAAAGTTATCTTTGAATAGAACAACCACAAACTTATCTTTACTTCTTTAGAGCTTGGATAACATATGTGAAGTTAAATGAAACAAAGATGGCTCAATTAGGAAAAAAAAAATCGAATTATAGATGTCACCTCATGACTAAATGATGTTTCATTGATATACTATCATGACTATGATGACTGTAAGACTGGTAGGTGCATCGAATCTTGTAACTCACTGACTCAATGACTCAATGATGTTTCATTGATATACTATCATGACTATGATGACTGTAGGACTGGTAGGTGCATCGAATATTGTAACTAACTGACTCACCATACCCCTTTCATATTATTCCTCAATTGAAACTGACAGATCTCATCTTATTTGACACAATAGCTAAGAAACTGCGCTTTTGTAGTGCTCACAGTGTAATTTTCGCACTTTGTGCTACGAAAGTAGCAGTGCTTTCATAGCACAAAACTCCCTTTTTGAACTAACGACGCTACGAAACAGTGGATTCCTGGATAATTGCAGAAAATTAGTCCAAAACTTACTTAAATGATTCTTGAATGAAAATGTGACTTTTTTTTACCATGGAATGGACCTATAAAGAACTTATTTGAATTCAGATGATGAACACTAAACCTCTAAAAACTATGACATACCCTTATCCATACTAAAATGACTTTCAGACCTATTTAGACCATGATAAAAAACAAAGTTGAAATATAATGTTTTGAATTTTTTTTTTTTTGGGTGATAAAAATGGTGAGGGTAGACTTTAGAAAATGAGGGAAAAAATGAAGTAAACAAGGGATGCTTTTAGAGTTAGAAGGAGGCTTGCTGGTATTGAGTGTATTTACACAAATGACATCTCTCCAATTTGTAAACCCTACCCTAGGAGGTCAAATATTTGATTTTCATGAAGATTAGGGTTTGGGGAAATTAGGTTTTTAATACTTTTCTTGATTATGAAAAATATCACTTGGAGGGCAAGGAAGAACAACCACCAACCTTTTCAAAGTTTGTGCAAGAGCTTGGAGACAAATCAGAGGAGAAAAAGGTGATTTTGGCAACATTTTTGGCAATTTTGACCAAAATCTGCTCTATGCGTAGCGCCACCTGATAAGCCATTCCTGTCAAGCTTTCCTGTGCGTAGCACCGGGTTGGTTTGTGGGTAGTCGGGTGGCGGACTGGGCTTGTGTGTAGTTCCTTCACCAGTGCATAGAGCCTTCCCTCCGGTGTGCAGTGCAGTGTATTTTAACACTGCTACTGCCTCCTCTGGGCACAGCGCCGACGGCTCAGTGCGTAGCGCCTCCGTCGGTGCGTAGCACCTAAAATTTCTAACAGTTTTGCAGAAAAAACCTTTAAAAATTTCTTTCAACGGATTTGCTCTTCTTTTTGCAATGACAAATATGAGGTGGAGGAGAGGGAAAGGAGAGCTTTATACTCCTTTTTGAAAAATATTTCATGATCAAAACCCACTTTGTAATGTTTATTTCTCTTCTTACTTTTTACTGTCTTTTTGGCCTTTTTTGTCTTGTAGGTGGCAGAGTTCCAAAAAAATGGTTTTTTTGCTTTGCTGGATCATATTGATGCTCTCCTTAGACTGAAAACCTCTTCAACAAGATCAAACATGTGCCCTTTACCCATACTTGTAAACATGAACCTTTTCTTGAAAAGCAAAGGTCATTTTAACAAAGTTTTGAGGAAACAGGGCAGATAGTGACATTAGTGCTCTGTTTTAAAGGTTTTCTTCACTATGTCCCTTTCATGAATTTCAAGGCTTGTAAACAAAAAAATTGTGATCATTTTGATACTTTTACCTTGGAGTTTTCAGCCCTGCATTTCTTATGCCTTTGATTGCTTGGTGGATAGACTAAAAGAAGAATTTTGCCCTTCCTCTAACTGTCATTTTGTCATGCTTTCACTGTGAATCAGTAGAGACCTTGGTGTGAAAACCCTAGCAGTTGGAATCAACAGTACTTTGGTCTTTTAGATGTGTCATCATTATGCGGAACATTAGGTTTGCTTGTCCTCTAATCTATCTCTTGCAGAATATACCTTTGATAAGGAAACCATTTTTGGAAGCTTCTTTGCTTTTTAGACCAATTACATGTTTGTTCCTTTGATCAGTTTTCCAGTGATATATATTTGGTGGGAACGGTTAGCAGTTTAAACCATCTTGTGTCTTCTTCTTGGCCACTTCTATTTTTTGCAGGTGCCTACACAAATTTTTTTTTTGATCGCTGTCCTTTTGGAGTTTGACACCTCTTTTCTTTAATACTGACCCTATGCTTATCATAATTACCTTCTAGGGAAATTTTACCTCATGCTTGCTTTCCTTTTGATCCTTTTTGAGGGGCCTTTGTGCTGATACCCTTTGAATGCCATCTGTTATTATGAAGGAGGCTTTATTATCATTATTTGACCAGTTTTGTCAATCTTCCCAAAATTCTAGGTTTTAGGGCTGCTAGAAAAAGTAAATAGTGTTGTCTTCTAAGTCCTCTAAAACCTTTCACACATCATTTATTATTTCTAAATACCTTCAATTCTGCACTGATGGAGTGGAGGTGACCTTTGTATTTGTAGCCCTAGTACTGATTCCTTGTTTGGCCAAAGCAGTCACAAACCCTGATTCTCTTCAAACATATGCCTTGCTACCTCCTTTTGCTGTCAATGATCTTCTTGTGATGATTTTCACCCTATTACCTTACCTCTTTGCTAGGTTGATGTCCATTTTATTATTTTGCAAAATTGTGAGCAAGCGGCAGCTGCCCCCCTGCAAACTTGTGCACTAGGCCAAGGAGGTCTTTCTTGAATGATTCTTTGATTAGTTTTGGACAAAATCACTTGTTCCTTTCTTCTTTGAATGCAGTTTCTTCATACAAGAAAAATAGAGTTTTTAGGATACCAAATCCACCCTATGACTTTGTGAAACCCTAGATGACCTAGTGGAAGGTTCCTTGGACTTGGATATTGGACTGAAACTTAGAATTTGGGGTCATCAAGTGTAAGATAGAATTTATGATAAACTAATGTATTGAAGATCCAAAATCCAATGTACTTCATTTATCTAAAGGGTCTACAGAGACAGTTTGAGACCATTAATACTTGGGGTATTTCGAAGAGACACAATAGGGCTATTTGATTGGTGGTCTTAGGTAGCAATGGGGGGTTTAGGCAAAACAAAACAGAGGATTTGGGTCAAAGGTGATAGGATACAAACAAAAATGAGTGGCATGAGCCCCTAATGATTTTTTTGGGACTGGTAAGTAGAGCTTGACATGATGGAATGATGAAATAGTGAAAAGTTATCTTGAGGATAATGAAGGCAGTGAGATTTCTATAACTCACAATGTTCATGAACTTTGTTTCTAGAAATACAGGGAAATCATTTAATCATCTATGAAGGCAAAAATTACTGATGACTAATAGTGGCTCCACTTGGGGAGGGTAGCTCCTTTTCAGGAGGTGTCCAAAACTTCAGATCTCTGGCTTTATGTAGACCAGTGCCTCATCCATTGGGAAGATTTTTACCTCTTTTCATTTGCTGATGTTTTCTTGAAGCTTTGATCTCAATAATCTAAAGGAAATGATTAGCTCAAATCCATCGCTACCTACCCAGCCTACTTGCCTAACATTTTTTCTTCTGTAGGTGCATTTGGACTAGCAACCTTGACATTTTTATTTTGAAGATAAAACAAACTATCTACTTTTATCTTATTTCTTCCCGAAGCTCAAATTATGCTAATGAACTCCTTTGATTCTCTACCTAGACTATTCAACTGTCAAGGTTAAACTTTTTGATAAGATTCATTCACTAAGCTATAAACATGAAATTGAAAACATGGTTAAATCAGGATTAGACAATCTGACTTACCATGAGCATTGTGGTATAAAAACAAGTTGCACAAAAATGTTATTTTTGTACAACATAAAACTAGAAAAATCAGGGCTAGGATATATTGTTCGATATTCATCCCTATTTTTCTCCTTGTATTCTATTTTAAGCATGTGGAACCAATATCTTTCTTCCCTAATCTATCTTTTGACAAGTCAAGCTTGAATAATTTGACTAACTATCTTTCACTAACATATCAACAATAAATTTAAAACATGTTTCAGCCATGATTAGGCTAGATGACTGAAACAAGACTCCTTTATGCACTAGTAGTGGTATTTAGACATACACACTTTCAATAGTTCTATTTTTTGGGTACGGGGCATTACTTCTTTTCAAATCTGCCCTCTTTTCCATTTTTCTCTTTTGTATTTTTTTTTTGTGATTTCTCTTTAAATATTTTCATAAAATAGTGGTATGTACAATGCATGAGAAATTCCAACTAAGACTCTAAATGGCCATGGTATTTGATTACCCTGTCATCCACAGGATCATCCACCAACCCTTTTTCATTCAGCTCTTGTAGATAAGGAACATGACTATCTAATTTTTAGGGCATGATACAAGGATTCTGCCAAAAATTTTCAAACATGCCAAGTTCTTCTTTATATTTCTTCTTTGAGTTTTGTTTCCAAACCTTTTTTCTATGAAAGAAGCTGTTTAGGTGAAGAAAGGATTCTTCATCAGCTCCCAAACAAATGAGAATGTCATCAATGTATATCATAGTGAAAAAATTAGTAACAGGTGCCATGGCCTCTTGGAAGGTGTCTTCAACATTCCTTATTCCAGGAAAAATTTGGTCAAGAATGTAGTCATCCCAAGGAACTTTGAAAATTTCTTTGTGTTGATTGATTTGAAATGGTATCATCTCATGAAAACCTGAAACACTACAAATCAATGTCACCTTGTTAGAAATTCCTATTCTTGGCATAGGATGATTTATCTTGGGAAAAGGGTAGTTGAAATCCATGGAGGCTTTGCCTAAGTGTCTAAAGTCCATACATAGTCTGTATCCTTTGGATTTCTTTGTTAGTGATATCAATTTCCCAAGGGTTTCATAGTTGTTTTTGGAAAGGGGCCCTTTTGAACAATGTCTACGTTATCAGGCTTTGAGGTTTTACTCCTATACACAAGAGCATCTTGAAACTTTTTGCATAACCTTATGTATTTCAGTTTTGTATGTAATGACAAGGCTTTGGATAACTTAATCACCTTGGGTCTTGTTAGGCTGCCTATATTGTATCCCTCTATATCACTTTCAATAGACATCTCTTTAGGATTGATGGAAACATCAGTAAGAGTCAAGAACTTTTCTGGAGGGACACGACTCTCTGATAATGAGGTGTCTAGATAAGGTAAAAACATCAGACTCCATTGATCCAAAACTTCCAAAATTTTTGTTCTATGAGGGTATCTTAGATTTTGAGATAGGCAGAAGGGAAGGGTTGTGTTTCTATGATTTTTCCTCCCTTTGAGCAACCTGATTCATATTTCAAACTGACCATTGGTTTTGAGGTTTTATTTTTAGTTTGTAGAAAGTAAAGCTTGATTTTGTCATCATGTGTTTGTTCAAGACTGTTATAGTTTTGAATACTTATTTCTTCATGTAAAGACTGGTTTGACTATTGTATTGTGTCCTGATGTGTTTCAATTTCATATACCTCCTCATCAATGTCTTCCTCATCATATAATATGAAAGAATCAAGGTCTGAGTGAATAGAATAAAGAGGAGTATTGTCTGGCCTGTCCTGACTGCTAACCATATACTTCATATGTGACTCTCGGTATAATCTCCTTGTCTTATTGAAAATAGGGATGGTAGCATAGGACATATCTAGTTGAAGGTTCCCCTGAAGCTTGGCTCCCCAAGATCTGGATAAAAGCATGCCATACTTGGGAGGAATATCTTCCACTACTATGTCCATCACTAGATTCTTAGCAGGCACTTGTGCGAGGTTGACACAAAGGTCCTTGATTAGGCCCAAATATTTGACCCTACTTGAATCGAAGGAGTACATGTCTTTGTAAGGCTTAGTTATTTCTAGGCCTAACCTCTCCATCACAACTTTGGGCATGAGATTGTGAGAGGCACCGGAATCCAGCATGGCATTATGTAAGATTTTGTCATGTATGTTTAAGCTGATATAGAAAGGGGGAATGGCTCCTTCCTAATACTTTCCTTCTATTTTGGGTCCAAACAACAACTCAGGTGTGTCATCAGCCAAGTGCAAAGTGTCAGCATCATTTCGTATGTTTAGTACCTTCAACATCTAAGACCTATAAATTGGTTGAGTAACCAGTTCAGTGAGGGGCATATTTATCTTGATTTTGGCAATCTCTCCCTCAAAGCTGAAAGGTACTTGTGTTTTGGATATATTAACATCATCTTTATCAGCCATGATTTTTTCTACATTCTTAATTTGTTGATCATGATTTGGAGTTTTAGTCAAAATGTTTTTCTTAGGGTCAATGGTGGAGGTACTAGGACAACTAAGGTCATTGTTTGGCTGGCTGATTTTTCCTTTGTTTGCTCTAGCTTTCTTAGC
Source organism: Pinus albicaulis (assembly GCA_034641835.2). NCBI lineage: Eukaryota > Viridiplantae > Streptophyta > Pinopsida > Pinales > Pinaceae > Pinus > Pinus albicaulis. The sequence goes on from CM076571.1 coordinate 819,369,702, forward strand.
CATAGTGTTGACATTCTCTGCTATTTTCTTAGGGGTGTTTTCAGGTACTTTCCAAACAACAATATCTATTTGGCCTTTCTTGGCTGAATCTAGGTATTTTTTACTCCTAAGATCATATTGTTTATGGATTTCCTTGATGGAATTTTCAAATCCCAAGCGGTATTCTTTAGAATCCTCATAGTTAGTGTCTGTTTGATCTGAGGAAAAGAAGCCTTTTTCTTCTTCGGTGAGAAAAACGTCATCTTCATTATTAGAACCTATTAGATTTATATGATTTTCTTCAGGTTCTATAATTTCTCCTTCTTCTTCATCTACACAGTTTTGTTGAAAGGGAGGTATGATTTCTTGGTTATTTTCCCTTTGTTTGATTTGAGGGGTATCTCTTCTGAAGTTTTGAGTTCTATTTCAGTTTTGGGAGTTGGCTTGGTTGTCCCTAGGAGGTGTCCTTTCATTTAAGTTTATCTTTTCAATCTTCCTCTCCATAGTTCTCATCAGGCTGTCCATTTTAGAATCAAATGAGGAGGTTGAGGGCATGGTTTCATCTTTGTAGGTCACTCTCTTCTCTAATTTCAACCTAGCCCTCTTTTCAATTAAGTTTACCTCTGCACTAATTGCTGTTTTTTTTCATTTCTTCTAAGGTTTCAAGGTCTCTTTCTCTCAATTGGAAACTCATGTCAGGGTCAAAACCTTCAGGAAAATTTCACTATTGCTAGGCCTTGTGGAGGTTTCATGTGAGGTGGGAGGGCATTATACACACTGTTAAACCTGGTGTAATAGTATTGCACACTTTCCCCTACATTCCTTTTAAGTTTTTTGTATTCAGACAGGTTTTGGAGGGGACTTTTCCTCATTTCCCATTTTTTTATAAAAGTTTGGTAGAGGGAAGGGAGATCTGTATTGAATTAGGAGTCAATGCTTTGAACCATTTTTTGGTCTCTCCTCTTCAGCTTTGTGAAAAGATTCTCATCTTAATGGTTTCTTCCTCTATCTCCATGTAATCAAAAGCATCATTGATCCTATGTACATATTGTTGGGTAGTGATGGATTCAACCCCTGTAAAATGAGGGATCTTGGACTGATAGTCATTTGGAAAAGGCACTAGGGGTTGGGGTAAGGCCAAGAGAGCATACCAAGCTACCATGATGGGAGCTAATGGAGGGTTTACAAGCGAAGGGTTGGTGAAATGAGATGTATGACGAAGTGGAGTGGTTTGCATAGTGGTGGTATGGATGGGTGTGGTGGAAGTACTTGGACCAACAAACTGACTTTGAGTTTATTTGGTATGGAAAGAGTTGAAGTGATGGAGAAGCTGAAAATCAGGTGGTGTGGAAGGAGAGGCTTCTCTACTAGAACTCTGCTGCAAATCTAAGGGTTTAGGGTAAGTTTGGTCAATATCAGTTTGAGACCTGTTTCTGAAGAGGTTCCTGGTATGGTGCAAGTCAAATTGGGGATCTTGCAAAGATGTAATATGTTTAGGTACAGAGCTTGCTCTATGGATGGTCCTAACAGTGGTTAATTTTACAGATCTATAAGTTTGCCACAAAATCTTCTCTGGGTCATCAACTATGTTGGGAGGTTTTGGGTCTGGATGAGATCTGGTACTAATCCTATTTGAAGCCAGACTTCAAATTTCAAAATTCAGAGAGGCTGAAAGTTTTAGTACTATTTTCTGAAAGTTGACCTCTCTTAATGCTTGGTAAATTGTTACAGTATATAAGTGGGTTCATAAACTTCTTAGGGTTGGTTTGAAACAAATCTAGGAAGTCAAATGAGTGTTAATGAAGTAATAGGCCTACTAGAGGCTAGTGGAGTCGTCAGGTGGATATTTTTTGTTGTTTTAAGAATGTATGTTTATGGTCCACCACCAATAACTGACAAGAAACCAATCTAAGGGTGTTTTAGGGTTTTCTAAGTTTCTATAGGTAGTCTTAAGGTTTGCAAGAGTGTCCTACAACTGAGTCATCATTTGCTAGAATGGTGAAAGAAATAGAGTCTACTCTATGGCTGATAGTTTGAGTTCTCTTTGATTTGATAAGTGTATCTGAAGTCCTAAGGGAAACTTAGTTTGTCATTGACTCAGAAGGTGCCACCGTGATTGCCAAAATGTTAGTGTGGCGATGAGGTGGTAAATAAACCTCCGGATACTATCAGTCAAGGGTTTCTGAATCTTTTAAGAAATATTTAATCAGGAACTAACTCAGAAGGTCCCACCATGATCTCCAGAATGTTAGGGTCCCGTGATTTGGCAGATTGGCAGACCAAATGATAGGGTAACATGGAACCAACCTTTGGAGTCCTAGGACCTAGCCTTCCTAGACTTAGAAAGGGATCTCTCTATTAGGTGCAAAGGATGTGTTCTTTTTGCTCTAGGGTTTGATTTTAGGCTAGTTGTTAAGTGTATGGTTTGTTGAATGTTTTGGTTGGGTAAAATGGTCAAGTGGAATAGGTGGAGTGAGAGTCTATCAAAGCCATTGGGCTATGGAGTCAAATGAAAGTCAAGAGTGTCTAAATGATGAAACAGAGTGTGTTGCAGGAACAATTTAGTAAGGTTAATGGATCCTTAAGGTGATGTATGAGGTGGAGTGAACATCAAATTTGGGAAAGACTAAGAGGTATTAAACACATATACTTAAAAGCTACAACTCATGAGGTAGGGAAAACCATTAAGCTCAATGAACAATACTTAAACTGATAAATATCCAAGATAAACATTCCAGTGAAACATAGAAAGCATAAGAGCTTCTAACATTAGTAAATTCACCTTCAGAATTTGGGAAAACATATAAGATAAAACAAATAACTCAATCTATGAAGAGGGAACTCCTAAAAATCATATATCAAGCTATTGGGAACTCTGAAACAAGTTGTTAAGCATGGACAAAGGGCAAGATCGAATGAGACTCTTTGACTTAACCTAGCAATCAATATTTCATAGAAAGGTTTCAAGATAAGGTTTTGAAAGCTTCAAATAAGCAGGGCATACCATGAATCATACTTTTAAGCTAGCATACTAACCATACAAGAAACAAAAACAAGTTTTGGTGGACCTAAGGAGAAATCAAGAATTCCTTAATATGGAAAAATGAGGAAAACATCAAAGCTATAACAAACAGGAGGATTGAGGTGCCTCAAAGAGCATGTCTCAACCTATGCTTTTCTGATTTATAGCAACCAAGAAGAATGAAACAATAATGAGAACAAGAAAACATTAAAAATTTAAGAAGACATCACCATTCACCAAGCTAAGGAATCCTGCAAACAAGCTTCTCCATCATCAAGCCAAACAAACCATTCATCCACTTCACAAAACCAATTTCTTCTCCAAGCTCATAAAACCATGTATATTTCTCTTCAAGCTCATCGAATGCCAAAAAAATACATAGGGACCTCATGCTCTATTTATCGAGCAAAGGAGGGCTAAAACCCTAAATATGGTAGGTAAATGTCAAATTTAACCATAAATGTCATTTATGGCCAAGAGACCATGCAAGGCCCAAGGCACATAATATCCTAAGAAATAAATGCCAAAATAACTATTTGCACCTACTTCTAGAGTAATTTACCTTAAAAAACTAAAAAATATCTATTTGCAATAAATGAGTGTGTTTTTTTGACTTTTGGTCCAAAACACACTAGACAACGTCTGTGCTTAGTGCCACTTCAATAGAAAATAGGGTCTTTTGTGCATGCGTTTTGGACCCCTTTCCGATGCCGGATTTGGCTCTGTGATGGCTCGTTGGAAAGCCTGATCAGTATAATTTCCAGAAATGCATGATTTTTCATAAGTGAGTTCCATTTACCTATTCAAAAACCAAATATACCAGCACTGTTCTGTGCTCAACACCTAGTTTGAAAATGAGGCAGAAAGGTTAAAATTGTGATGTTTTTTGACCTTTTTGGGGGTCACAACTGCTCCAAATGATCTAAAATTTTGTGAGAAGACTTATGGTGATGTGAGGAATCCAAAAATGCAAATTTTGTGAGCTGAGGATGCACAAAATTTGTGCGTAGCGCGTAGGGTGTTGTGCACAGAGGGCTCAAAATTTCAAAAAAACAAAATTTTGTTCAAATTTCCCCAAAATTGGTGGAGAGGTCCCTCAAGAGGTCTTGGACACCTATTGAGAATATTCAGGAAAAATTCCAAGGCTATCATGCACTTTTTCCCTTTTTAGGTTTTCTAGCTCCATGATGGCCTCCTTCAATTTGGCACAAGCAAGCATGTTTTTCTTTGCATAGTGCTTGGTCATTTTCTTTTGGAGAGAAAGGTCCCTTTTCACCTTCTTGAAATTCTTATGCTCCTATTTTTAATACTGAATGACACCTTGTGCCATGTCTAAATATCTTTCCCACTCCCGAAGCTGTGAATCCTTGGTTAAGAGTAGCAATCTAGTGGCCATCTCTTTGTCCTCATTGTCACTGTCTAGATCAATGAATTGAGTCTCTTGATTGATTTTATTGATTCTCTTACTCCTCCTCACCTTTACCGGCTACTCACCCCTTTCCATCTTTTCCTTGCCTTTGTCCTTTGGCTTGATAGCTGGAGAAGAGATGGCCCTTTGCCTTTTTGAGGCAGCAAACACATCTCTTTTTCCTCTGTGGTATGTGCATGTGAGGGGAGTGATCATGGTAGTTTTGACAATGTGTCCATCATTGCTATGACCTTTGGTGTTGTCACAAGCCTTTTCATCTTTTCCATGGCTTCCATGAGTCCCCTCATGACCCATTGGGTCACTGCTTTCTTGATCTTTAGCATCCTCATCATCATTGTCTTCCTCACTGTTTTCTACACTGTCATTTTTCCCTTCAAATTGATCATTACCTTCTTTACTTGCCTCATTTTGATTTTGTTCCTCATAAAGGTATTTTTTTTCATGATCCTCCTGGTTATCTTCACTTTCATCATCAATAGGAGGCTGATTTGTGTCATGACAGTCATGACAGCTGTCATGACTGTCATGACTATCCCTTTTGTTGTTTGTTTCATCACTGAATGTTCTATTGGTGTCATTTCCTTGATCACTTCCTTCCTCTCCAAACTCTATTTCATCCTCATTATCTGCCCATTCTTGGTCTTCTATTTCCTCATCATCTCCCTCTGTTTCTTCAACTTCATCATTTTCATTCATTTCATCACTGTTTGCACTATTGTTATGCTCACTGTCATGCTCATGTACATTCTTCTCTTGGTTGTCCTGTGCACTTTCTTGCTGACTGTAATCCTCATTATTTTCTTCATTATCCTCTGTGTCTTCATCTTATTCATCATCAACACCTTTTTCTGCACTTGGGAGTGATTTATTTGTGTCATCACTATCACTGTCTTGTTCCAAGTGCTCACTGTTTTCCTCTTCTTGACTGCCATGTTCATCTCTCTCCTCAATGTCATCAACATCCTCTTGGTCTTCCTCATTGGACTTTGTATCTGCCCCACTGTTTTCATCACTTCCATCATCATCTTCTTGTTCTTCATGGCTACTGTCACCTTTTTCCTCATTCAACTCAGCATCTGCCTCACTGTTTTCTTCATTTCCACCATCATCTTCTTGTTCATCAGTGCCACTATTATCATATTCATTTGATGCATTAGGAAAAGAAGTAGGAGGTAAGTTTCCTTGTGGAGAAGGCATAGGTGGAGGTGATGGAGGAGTGGAGGTAAGTGGGTGTGAGGTGGAATGGAAATTTTGCTGAATGAAGGCATGGGGATTTGCAAATATATCATGTGAGATGAAAACTTCCCAAGGAATTCCCTACTACTCCAACTGATGTAAAACAATCATCTTAATCAAGGAGTGGTGCAAAAGGCTCTGTATTTGGTGAGCATAACTTATTTTCTTGACCACTGAAGCCATTTTGTCAATGCTCTGGTAGAGATAGTATGGTAGGTTTATCAATTTAACCCTGGTGAAGTGCATTAGCAACTTATGTGATATGAACAAATCCTGGAGTACCTCCCCTCACAAGTGAAGTACTTGATGACCTACCTCATCAGTAGGGAATATCTCTCTAGTAGGTGGGAAAAGGGGAAAACAACCTTACAGCCTTGTTGACAACTAGGTTTGATGAAGGGCTCATAGTAGCTTAAGTCCAATTTCTTCTGTTTGAACCATCTCTCACCAATATCTGGCATTCCTGTGGCTTTAGAAATATTTTTGGATGATAATTCAAATTGTACTCCTACTAGGCTAACCTAGTGGTTTTGTAGGCTGAGAATGAACAACCTAGTCAAATCTGAGTGTCTTTGGACCTGTTTAACCCTCTCACAGAACTGATAGCATCCAACATCTTGAAAATATGCAAGGATCGTGAGAGAAGAGGTGATTTGAATGGTGTATAAAGGCTCAAACCTGTTAATCCTTCCTCCCTTGTGTTTTGGCTTGATAGGTCTTTTTCCTTCATCATTGCTGGTACTGATCTATTCCTTAGACATGGTGGCTGATCTAGAACAAAATTATTTTTAGCTTGGTGAGAGCATTGAGGTGTGAGGAAAAATGAATGATGGTGAGGAGAGACTTTAGCAAATGAGGGCAAAAATGAAGTAAACAAGGAATGCTTTCAGAGTTAGAAGGAGGCTTGCTGGTATTGAGTGTCTTTACACAAATGACATCTCTCCAATTTGTAAACCCTACCCTAGGAGGTCAAATATTTAATTTTCATGAAGATTAGGGTTTGGGAAAATTAGGTTTTTAATACTTTACTTGATTATGAAAAATATCACTTGGAGGGCAAGGAAGAAAGACCACCAACCTTTTCAAAGCTTGTGCAGAAGCTTGGAGACAAATCAGAGGAGAAAAAGGTGATTTTGGAATTTTTTTTGGAAATTTGACCAAAATCTTCTCTGTGCGTAGTGCCACCTAACAGGCCATTCCTCTCAAGCCTTCCTGTGCATAGCACCGGGTCGGTTTGTGGGAAGTCGAGTGTCGAACTGGGCCTTTAAGCAACGCCTTCACCGATGTGTAGCGCCTGCCCTCCAGTGCGCAGCGAAATGTATTTTAACACAGTTTCTACCTCCTCTATGTGTAACACCTATGACCTAGTGCATAGCGCCTCCGTTGGTGTGTAGCCCCTGAAATTTCTAACAATTTTGTAGAAAAAACCTTTAAAAATTGCTTTCAACAGCTCTACTCTTCTTTTTGCAATGACAAATATGAGGTGGAAGAGAGGGAAAGGAGATCTTTATACTCCTTTTTGAAAAATATTTCATGATCAAAACGCACTTTGTAATTTTTATTTCTGTTCTTAATTTTTATTTTCTTTTTGGCCTTTTTTGTCTTGTAGGTGGCAGAGTTCCAAAAAAAATGGTTTTTTTGGTTTTCTGTATCATCTTGATGTTCTCCTTAGACTGAAAATATCTTTAACAAGATCAAACATGTGCCCTTTACCCATACTTGTAAACATGAACCTTTTCTTGAAAATAAAGGTCATTTTAACAAAGTTTTGAGGAAACAGGGTGTTGGTGTCACAGAGATGGCTTATTATAGACAACTCTAGTGCTTGTCATTTAATTATCAACCCGAGGTAAGTCTTCTTATTTCAAGAGTGTTGGCACAATATATGCGAGTGATATTGCCTAATATTTACTCTATGCTGCTTATGAGGAAGAATTAGCTAGCCTCCTAAATTCAATTATCTTAACGAGGGGTGGCTTGGATTGATTCTTAACCTGAGATCGAACAACAGGATTGAGCAAATATCTAATTGAATTAAACAACAATCTAAATGAATTGAACAACAATCTAGATGAATCAAACAACAATTGAATTGAATTGAACAATAGTCTAACTAAACTGAACATCAATCTAGATGAATCAAACAACAATGGAATTGAATTGAACACGAGTCTAAATAAATTGAAAAACAATCTAGATGAATCGAACAACAATGGAATTGAATTGAACAGTAGTCTAAATAATTGAACAACAATCTAGATAATCGAACAACAATTGAATTGAATTGAACAGTAGTCTAACTAAAGCAATCTAAATGAATTTGTACAACAATTACTTATATAATTTTGCAATGGAATTCTCTTTGTAAACTAATTAATCGACATTGATCGATGATTGGACGCTTCACTCTACTGAAAGAATAATGCAATCCATAAAGACAGATAACATTGAAAGCAACTTATTCTACGATCTGTAAATCAATTGCAATGATATTGGAAGAAACTGGAACCATCTATTGGTGATGAATCATTATTATAAGCCGGAAAATATGATTGTGATTATCCTAACTCAAGAACACAATTTCTAATAGTCTTGAAGAAAGAGAAACTATAACTTTATTGAATGGAATTATACTTTACAACTATATCATATACTTAGGCATTGTATCTGTGACTACACATAGTATGGGAATTTGCGAGGAACTTCCAGGGGTTGGTCCTAGACCACCATAAGCTCTAGTGCAGTAAAAACTTCAAAAAAAAATTGTTCAAAGCTCTATATTACATCCAGTGATATTACAAAAATACAATTAGACAAGTTGGTTCTAATACATTGATTGCAGAATGAATTTCCTATTCTTTTCCGACTCCCTTTCTCGTTCGTCCTTCGTCCTTTTAAAGGTGATTTCAAAAAATGATAATGTATTTCCCAAACAACAGCCCGAATTCTTGGGCTTGAATTTGTCTGTCTGCCTTCTTTCGGCTACTAGGAGTTACCGAGATCTCACAAATTTGCGCTCGTTAATTAGCGTCCATTTTCTACTGGTCCAACCACTCTTCCTTCCTGCATGCGGAGATAAGAGAATTAAATTTTCTGTTATAAAAACATCCCTTTTGTCGTTAGCCTCGTTGTTCTAGTTTTCATAAGTCTTTTCTCTCTTTATTGTTAAGATGAAGGGGAATTCCCCAAAATTATAACATAATTTGAAGTAATTACAGGGTAAGAACATACCTTAATTTGGGCCCAACATACTCCCCTGCTTACCTAATTGCATGTCCTCATGCAAAAATATGGTTGAGATGTAACTGCGTTAAGAAGTAGGCAGGGTAGACTTTTTCTTTGTATGCTCTCAAGCCTTTTTTTTGTTTCATGATTGCAAAGGCAACACCTGTGGATCCTTCTAGTAATTCGTAATTGTGATTATAATCCTCGGGAGGATACCAGAGGAGAGGGCTTCTGTATCTACATCCTAACCAGGCATGCCCCATGCTGTAGACCAGGCTAATGTATGAGAGGAATCTAGAGGCAGCGGCCTTGAAATTCCTGTAACTGAATGGCTCCCTATTCTTCACGTTGTTTGTAGAGGCCATCCATCTTAGCTTAGCTACTGCTAAGGCTGCTTCATGAATGTCCCCAAAGTATTCTCATCCATTTTCTATGATTTCCTTATGGATGGGCCCCAGCCTAGTCCTCACACCTTGCCTTCTCATGAAGTTTTTGTGTTGGATGAACAGTTGCAGGGGTTTTGTAGGTTCCCCTCTAACACATAAATCTAGGCCATGCTCTCTTTTTTGGAAGATGTTGTAGGCTTTGGCCCACCTAATCTAGTTCTTAGCAAATGAAAGGAAGGCTTGTAGCTGAACATCCCCTATAAAGGGACTAGGTTTTTTGTCCATGTCTTCTTCTAAAAAGAAGTTATGCATGTAAAGTTCACATAGGAGGCGCTGGACTTGTTCATCTTTATCATTACAACAGTGGACAAATTCTTCTATAGTCCTGAAAGTAGTGGATTTTCCTGTCCTAACAGCTTTAACTTTTAGGAGTAAATACTGTTCTGTTAGGAACAAGGCATAGTTGGTCGTCGGAGCTCTGCATGATAGCGCATCATTATATAGAGAGAAAATTGTAGAGATTTGTTTCTTAGCTTGCTCCACCTGCTCTTGTGCCATTTTTACCTTTGCATGTTCTCCTCTGAGCTGGGCAAATGTTTCGTCTTCTGTGGAGGAGAGGTCAGTGAAATTTTTCAGTAGTTCTTGATATTCTTGTAATGACACCACCTCCTTCCTACACTGTGTTAGCTCATGCTATGTTTGCACCAGTTCATTGTGTAATTTCTGGTTGACAGCTTTCTCTACCAAATGGGCATAGGTAGGGGCTTCCTCTGTTTGGGTCCCCTTTTCTTCTGTAACTTTCTGCTCAGTTTGAGTAGAGGCTTTGATGGTGTTTTCCAGTTCTGTCTGCATTTCAGCCTTATTAGTGTCTGCTAAGTTGGTATGTACCTCAGCTTCTATAGTAGTTACCAAGTCGGTTTTCATTCCAGTCTCAACGATGTCGGCTAAGTCAGTTTGCATCTCGCCTTCAACAATATTTACTAGTTCTGTTTGAGTTCCTGCAATGGAGGTTTATTTCTTTGGCTTCCAGACCCTTCTTTCCTTCTTCAGTTTTTCTCTCAGATATTGTACCAATTTCTTTAATCTCTTATAGGTCCTGCTCAGTTTCTTACTTCTCTTTTCATCTAAATTTTCACATGTCCTGATTTCAACAGGTGGTGGGGGAGCGAAATTCCCCTTTTTAGGGATGGTGTTGCCATCCTTAGGGTTGCATAGAATGGTGTTTCTGATTACATCTTCAGAATTTACCTCAATGTAAGGGTCCTAACTAGGAGGAGCGATGCTACCTCCTGGTGTCAAAGGAGTTGTCTCCATGTGTGTGCTTTGCTCCACAAGGACAGTGTCACCTAATTGATCTTCTGATTCCATTCTCTCCTATGTCTGCCCATCACTATACACCTCATAATTATCAAGAGGGGATAGAGCCTCATCATCTTGTGGTTCTTCTTGGTCAGCTAGGACATTAGTGTGACCAGAACTATTGGGGGTGACAGATTTATCAAAAATTTCCTCTTGCTCTTCTGCTCCAAATGGGTTTTTAGATTTGTAGTCTATCCTTATTTGTCCTAGGACTCGAGCCATTTCTTCCTCGAAATCTTGCAAGGGTGCATGGGATGGTCCTGCCTCCTCCATGAGGTCTGAGGTTCCTTGGAGTGTCTTGGACCATTTTTTCCTGCTTGGTTCTGAAGTTGTGGTTCGGGTCCTTTTTCTTCTTGGTGTATTTACCCTAGGGGGCTCAATTTCGGTTCCGTTAGGGTTTATTTCTGGTTCCTGTGCCTCAGGGTTAACAAAATTGTCCCAGGCTATCTGCTGCCTATCCAACTCATGAATGATGATTAGTTTGATTAACCCCTGCTGACTGACCACTGCTTGGGGATTTTTGGCTTTTATCAATTGAACAACAGTATCATGCAATATGAAATTCAAGAAGACAGGAAAATTAATTGAAATATTTTGCTTAAGTACAACTAAAAGTTTGAGTTGTCAAGGTTTTACCACGTCCCAACATCCTTCACATGTAATGAACTTTTGGATGAATGCTGCCTACTCTTGCCATGGCTGGTGTAGAGAGGTAGGGTTAATCCCTCTGTTTTTTCGTTCCAACGACTCCTCTAGGTTCTAATATGCTGCTACTTCTTCTCATAGGAGGAGATGCTTCTCTACCTGTCTTTCTCCTTACGCTGGTATTCTAGAGACTTCCGCAATAATTTCCTCTGTGATTGGTATAATTCAACCTTTGATTCTGGTTTGACCTTCCTGCAGATTTTGTGGAAAATCAATTGCAATTCCTATGTCAAATCCCTGTAGTCGGTGTACATATGTCAGCCAGACGTCTTGCTGGAGGATGGCACTCACTGCCTCTGAAACTGGAAAGTTTGCAGGCTCGCTTCGAAGGGAATTTCCTCCCATAGCTAATATGCTATTTTCCTCTAATTTTATTTCTTCTTGGCTCTGTTGCTTCAACTTGATGCTGTATGCAAGCGAAAGAGAAATTGTGGTTTTTCACAGATAATCTTCATGCCTTAATTGTAGTGTTCCTCTGGTCTTATTGATGTGTCTAACGAGATTTGTGCAGGAGTTTCACATTGTTAGTATGAATCTTTCATCGGAAAAGACCACTTTAGCTACGCATAACAAATAGCCCTAACATCAATTATGGCTGCCAATATCTTTAAGTCTGCAGTTAGTTGATCCAAATAATGTTGCACAAATCCAGATCTAAGCATAAAATACATTAAGCAGTAAAAATAAAATATGGCTCCATGCATCCAATAGACAAGACAAGAACGATGTATTTGAAATAATTTTTTATATTAAAAGGGGCACCTAAGAGGAAAACAAGAAAGGTGTTTTCCAGTTCTCCTCAATGGGATGGGTTCTTGAAAGTCCTCAGCATTTCAGATCTAAAATTTCTCTCTCTTGTTGGTGTAGAAAACCTAGACAAACATAGAACTCAAAGGGAGCTCACAAGGCAAAAATGGAGAATGTGACCAAGAGTATAGATCTAGAGTGATCTAATGCAATGAAAGGTGACTAATGAATGGGGAAAACCCTTCTATTTATAACAAAATATTAGGGCGATCTAGAACTTGGTGCATGAATAAAATATTATTAATCAAATTCTAGAACCACCCTTTAGGAATATTTTATTATATTTGTTGGAGGGAAAAGGATTTTTGACTTGGTTCAATTCCTTTATTTATAAATAATAAATAAATAAATGATTTATTTATTATTTTAAGGAAATGATGGGAATATAATTAAATAAATAATGATTTATTTAATTATTTATAAATGATTTAGTCAAATTTAACTAGGAATATTATTTAAATAAGGATTTAAATAACTTATTTCTAGGAAATAATCAAATAAATAAGGATTTATTTAATTGATTTCCTTGTTTTGGGTTAAATATGACCAGGAAATATAAACAAATATAGATTTGTTTATTATTTCCTTTTGGGGTTTCCTGTTTGGACCATAAACAACTTTAATAAAGGTGTTTTACTAAGTTATTTCACATAGTGAAAGCAATTTTACTTAGGGTAAAATTGGGCTTACATGGTGTACTTGGGTTCATCTAATGATAATAGGTTAGATTGTAGAAATTTGCTGAATAATGATTAATTATCCACCGAGACTATCCTGATCACATACAATTCGAATTTATATGCAACACATAATCTCTTCCACTCAAATCAACTCAGATCATCAAACACGTGGAAATAAAATCAAGCGATAACACATCAAATCATCAAACACATTAACACAGTATGTATGGGGAAAGCTTATAGCTGAAAACCCCGCAGCTATTGTGTATATTATAATGGATAAATCAAGTAACAAACTCAGTACAATACTCCTCACAAGTACTCAGTACTTTCTCATACAGTTACTCACAATATAGCTCAGTTTTGAACAGGTTACTGGTTCAAAACTCACCGCTAATTGCCTTGCCTCTATTGCGTGTTTCAATGCTATGGGATGGCCTCTTTATATAGATAAACCACCAGCCTGAACTGCGCAATCCTCATGGGCTTACTCCACCTATATGTGTGTTGCAAATAGCAACAGTATAGTCACAACTGATAGCTAACTCCACCCTTTCATCTACCTCTTTCAATGGTCTCCACTGAACTGATCATACACTGTAGTGAACTGATGTGTTCTTGAGTTGAATAATGAGTTACTAATTAATGAATTAAATAATATTTAATTCACTCCACTCATAACTAATTGATTAGCTAGTTAAACTAATCTCAACCAGTTCAACTAAAATAAACAGAACACAAATCCACTAGCTGTCTCATTAACTCCACCAAACTTCTGCCACTGAAGTCCTAACTGAAGTCAACCATGCATGATGCCATCAAACCCTAGGAATAGCGTAATTCCTCTGTCAGATGCATGAGCCACTTCCAAGGCTCGAACTGAAGTGCTCCAAGAGAGTAAATTGTTGTTTATAGTCTAAATATTATTAAGGGTAAATAATATTTGACTTCCCTATTTTAAGGAGAGGCAGTCTAAAAATAGACTTCGACCTCTTTGACCTCAAAAATAGAGTCTCATCTATTTTTACCAACATGACACATACTTCAATAATCTCAAACTGGAATCCTCGAACCATGCTCCATATGTCTAAAAATAGACATAGTCTAAAAATAGATTTTGCGCCAGAATTTGCCTGCGGGCCCACTTAGTGAAGGCGACTTCATTTCACTAAGCTCCATCATCTTGCTGCATTTTCAACACTCCCTCTCAGCAAGATATGGATTATCCGCAACCCCTATCCTGCCTCTGTGGAATTAGAACTTGCTCCTGGTGAGCGCCTTCGTCAGGATGTCGACATCCTGATCCTCCGTGGGAACATATGAAAGCATCATGATTCTCCGCTGAACACAATCTCTGATATGATGGTACCTGATGTCGATGTGTTTGGACCTATCATGAAATACTGGATTGGCTGAGAGTTTAATGCAACTCTGGTTATCACAGTAAATCACTTTAGGCTCCAAATGCAGCTTGAACAATCCTGCGAGGATCTTCCTCATCCAAATAGCCTCGCATGCAGCCAAGCTAGCTGCCATGTACTCGACCTCTGCTGATCTGAGTGCCACGGATCTCTACTTCCTGCTGTACCAGGAAAATGCTATCGACCCAATGCTGAAAACTCCTCCAGATGTGCTCTTCCGGTCCATTGGACTCCCTGCCCAATCTGCATCAGTGAAGCTAGAAAGCTTCGCTCCATCCTCCTATCTGTACCATAGACCATATCCCGATGTGCCTCTAATATAGCACAATACATGCTTGCCCGCCTTCCAAAAGAGCTTGGTAGGCTTAACCATAGCTTGCGAAAGCTGGTTAACTGCATAGCATATATCGGGTCGTGTATTGACCAGATACATAAGCGACCCCACCAACTGTCGATAGATAGTAGCATCCACTACCTCCGCTGAAGTAGCATCCTCCTTCCTCCAACCACCAGGAAGAGGAGTGTCAACAGGCTTGCAGCCTTGCATGTTGAACCTCTCCAGAATCTCTCGGGCATACTTGCCCTGAGAAACAAACAGTCCTCCACTGCGCCGCCAAATCTCCAATCCCAGGAAATAATGAAGGATGCCCAGGTCCTTCATCTCAAACTCTCGTGCAAGATCCTCCTTGCATGAAAGTATCAACTGCTCATCGCCAGTCAAAATCAGATCATCTACATACAGTACGATGATCAACAGCTTCCCCTCCACCACAATCTGGTACAGGTTTGGATCCGCCTCACTCTTGGAGAATCCAAGCCCAATGAAGTAGCTGTCTATCCGAGTGTACCAAGCACGAGGTGCTTGCTTCAGCCCATACAGTGCTCTCTTGAGTCGGCACACATGCGACTCACTGCTGAAGATCTCAAAACCTTAAGGCTGCTCTATGTACACCTCTTCCTCAATAACTCCATTGAGGAACGCAGTCTTCACATCCATCTGATGAATGTGCCACCCCATCTGCGCTGAGAGAGCAAGGATCGTCCGTATGGAAGAGTACCTTGCGACAGGTGCAAAGGTCTCCTCATAGTCAATCCCCTCGATCTGTGAAAAGCCACGGCGACAAATCTCGCCTTGTACTTCTCCACACTCCCGTCAGCCGCCTGCTTCACCTTGTAGATCCATCGCGAACCCACCACTGATTTCCCCACCGGTCTTGGGACAATCTCCCATGCACTGTTCCTGACGATCGAATCATATTCTTCGATCATGGCATCTACCCATGCGGGTTCCTCCACATCTTCCTCAAAAGAGGATGGCTCCGTCACAACACATTGACTCACAAGAGCCATGTATCCAGTGTACCGATCCGGTGACTGTCTCTGTCTGCGCTATGCTGTAGGTGGTCCTACAACCTTCTCTGCATCCCGAGCCAGTCGCTCAGCTTCTATAGTGCGCATGCGCCCTCTGATGGTTGGCGCTGCCTGGGTGGTTTCTTCCACCTCCTGAACCTCCTCTTGTGGCTGATCCACATCCGGAAGCTCCTCCTTAGGAACTAACAGCTCCTCATCTGCATGCAAGTGTAGCTCCCTCTCAAGCGAACACTGCATGGCTTTCTCCTCCCGAAATTTTATATCCCGTCGCACAACAGTCTTGCGACTGTCTGACAAATACACCCGATAGTTGTGAGGTGTATCAGTGTACCCCACAAATATTCCAACCTCAGCAGTTGGATCCAGCTTCCTTCTCGCATCCTTCGTCACATGCATGTAGACAGGAGAACCAAAAAATCCGCAAATGGGAAATATCAGGCCTCTTGCCAGAATAAGCCTCCTCTGGTGTACTCATGCCAAGAACCTTGTGAGGACAACGGTTCTGCACATACACTGCTGTATTGCATGCCTCAGCCCACAAGTGAAGGGGTAGGCCCTGATCATGCAACATCGCCCGTGCAGCACCCACGATCGTTCTGTTCTTCCGCTCACCCACCCCGTTCTGCTGTGGGTTATGGGGTGCGATGAGCTCTCTCCGAATCCCTTCTGCGCTGCAGAACTCCTTGAATTCAGCCGAGATGAATTCACCACCCTTATCACTCCTTAGAGCAATCACCTTCTTCCCCGACTCCTTCTCGACCAGTGCTTTAAACTCACAGAACTTCGCGAATGTATCGCTCTTCTTCTGCATGAAGAAGATCCAGCACTTTCGAGAGAAATCATCAACAAAGATCACATAATACATGTGCTTTGCTGTCGAAGCAACTGAGAAAGGACCACACACGTCTGTGTGAACTCTCTCAAGGATCGTTGTGGCATGACTATCCTTCTCGTGAAAGGTGGCTTTCACATACTTCCCTAAAGTACACCCCTTGCACTGATCTGACTATGCAAGAGTGCCCTTAGGAAGCCCAGTAGAAATATGTTGCAGAATCTTCAAAGCTCCATGGTGAAGGTGGCCAATCTCCTGTGCCACAGTTCGCCCTCATCATCCTGGCTCACCACTTCTCCTGCTTTGCATGCCATAGCTGCGCAGCCATCTACCTGCAACTGATAAAGGTTCTTGGTTCGAACCCCTATCTTCCGGGTCTCTCCAGTAGTCTTACTGCGCAGGAAGGCTTTTCCTTCGCTAAAGACCACATCATACCCCTTATCCTCCAACATCGCCACAGAAATCAGGTTCTTCTTCAATCCAGGTACATGCATGACATCCTTCAAGACAAAGGGTTTACCAGACTCCCTCTCAAAGGATATGGTACCGATACCAGTCGCACTGTATCTACCATCATCGCCCATCTCGATGTGCACACCCAAATATTTGTCCTCTAGATATGAGAACAACTCCCGATCTCCCGTCATATGAAATGACGCACCGCTATCCAAGAACCATACCGATCCCAGCACACTTGAAACCAAGCATGAAATCAGTGAAAAGTCAAGCTCGAACTGTGAAGCCAAAGCTTCTCCATCTGCAGATCTTCCCGCTTGCTTGTTCTTCTTCTTCTTTGGACAATTGGTAGCATAATGTCCATGATCATGGCAGTGAAAACACTTCACTTTCACCATATCCTACTTCTTACCCTTTGCACCAAAATGAGAGTTTTTCTTACCCTTCCCCTTCTTTGCTTTGGCCACCAAAGCGCATTTTTCTTCATCAGCTCCCTTTGATGAAGATCCATCTCAAGTAGTCCTCCTTATCTCCTCCTGCATGAGATCCGCCCAAAGGCGCTCCCATCCCGGCAGCTTCTCCCGACCATTGACACTATCTTGATATGAGTTCCAAGCCTTCATAAGACCAAGGAGAGCCAGGTCGACCATGTCCTCGTCTTCGACAGTCACCCCCACACTTCCCAGTTCATCTCTGCACTGAGTGAACTTCGTGAGGTATTTGGCGATACTGTCGCCTTTCTCCATCTTGATGTTCCTGAGCTTATCTTTGAGTGCTAGCTTCCTTTGGTCACTCTTACTCTGGAATAGATCCATCAAATCTTTCCACATTAGAAATGGAGAAGCCTTTCCATGCAGGCTGGATACAATATGATCCTTGACGCCCTCCAACAGGATCCTTCAACATTTCACCATCTTCTTTTTCCATACTTTGACTTCAGCAGGATCAGTGGGCTTTTGGACATCCATATCTACGAAATCCTTCAGACCATTATCTTCTAATACTGCTTCCATGCGATCCTTCCATGCAACATAATTCGAACTGCCTTCAAGAGCATATTCGAGTCGCAAACCGTTGAAAGACATTTTCAACACCGGCACCAAGAAAACAAAACTGTTACAAAACTTCGAATTCCACCTCAAAGCTCAACTGCTCTAGATCGTTAAAACAAATTATTTCTAGCACAGAGATCGACTGCAAGGGGTGTTTACCAGACCTTTCACTTTCTGAAGAAAGATGAATCCGGAGGCTACCTGGTCCGCATGTAGACTCTGTCTACCGAAATAAGTTTGTAATCACTGTGATGATCAATCTGAACTTCAATAGCTCCGATACCATGTAGAAATTTGCTGAATAATGATTAATTATCCACCGAGACTATCCTGATCACATACAATTCGAATTTATATGCAACACATAATCTCTTCCACTCGGATCATCAAACATGCGGAAATAAAATCAAGCGATAACACATCAAATCATCATACACATTAACACAGTATGTATGGGGAAAGCTTATAGCTGAAAACCCCGCAGCTATTGTGTATATTGTAATGGAGAAATCAAGTAACAAACTCAGTACAATACTCCTCACAAGTACTCAGTACTTTCTCATACAGTTACTCACAATCTAGCTCAGTTTTGAACAGGTTACTGGTTCAAAACTCACCGCCAATTGCCTTGCCTCTATTGCATGTTTCAATGCTATGGGATGGCCTCTTTATATAGATAAACCACCAGCCTGAACTGCGCAATCCTCATGAGCTTACTCCACCTATCTGTGTGTTGCAAATAGCAACAGTATAGTCACAACTGATAGCTAACTCCACCCTTTCATCTACCTCTTTCACTGGTCTCCACTGAACTGATCATGCACTGTAGTGAACTGATGTGTTCTTGAGTTGAATAATGAGTTACTAATTAATGAATTAAATAATATTTAATTCACTCCACTCTTAACTAATTGATTAGCTAGTTAAACTAATCTCAATCAGTTCAACTAAAATAAACAGAACACAACTCCACTAGCTGTCTCATTAACTCCTCCAAACTTCTGCCACTGAAGTCCAACTGAAGTCAACCATGCATGATGCCATCAAACCCTTGGGAACCATGTGATTCCTCTGTCAGATGCATGAGCCACCTCTGCAGCTCGAACTGAAGTGCTCCAAGAGAATAAACTGCTGTTTATAGTCTAAATATTATTAAGGGTAAATAATATTTGACTTCCCTGTTTTAAGGAGAGGCAGTCTAAAAATAGACTTCGACCTCTTTGACCTCAAAAATAGAGTCTCATCTGTTTTTACCAACATGACACATACTTCAAGAATCTCAAACTGGAATCCCCGAACCATGCTCCATATGTCTAAAAATAGACATAGTCTAAAAATAGATTTTGCGCCAGAATTTGCCTACGAGCCCACTTGGTGAAGGCGACTTCATTTCACCAAGCTCCATCATCTTGCTGCATTTTCAACATAGATGACCAAAAAATGGTGTAACAGATTCCCCCCCAGTGTATGAGTGTTAGAATCAAATCGTATGATTGAAGTACGTTGTAAGAACTCAATCACTAGACATCAAAAGAGAAGTCAGAGAGAGAAATGTAAGGTAGTCTAATGTGCTAAAGGACTAGACCCTGAGGAGACGAGACTTACAGGTGCAACAAGTCTCTAGTTTATGAAGTGGTACCTATGCTAAAGGCGGCGGGGGAGGCATACCTATGCCCGCCGAGACAAAGTACAAAATAATAGTATGTCCAGTAAACAAGGAACCAAACTATAAAGTACATGCTGGCATAAATACGAGCCAGAAAAATAGAATGATGAATCCCACATACAGTCGGGATGTATACAATAATATTGTAGTATATGAGATACAAATACAACCCAAATGCCCCCTATACACGGGGAAGGGCTCGCAAAATCTGACTGATACATGCCAATCGAAAAGGCGTTGCAAGCAGCTAAGGCCGACATCATCAAATGTAAGGAGTTGCATCAAAGGCTGAAAATGAAGAATTCATTTGGGCATGTGGGGGGCTACCTGCAGGGCCACCCCCTCATGAGGGTTGAGACATCTCACACACACCTGGGAATCACCAATAGCTGCTGCTGCATCACTGGACCATCGAGTATATGGATCACGATCATGCTGAAAGGAGCTCGAACCAAGGTACACCGCTCTCTAGACCTGGCTTCTAGAGTAAATGAGTTGATGTCAACAGAAGGAGGTCTGCCATAGGTGAGGTGATGAAGGATCCCCAACTATGGCATGAGAGAAAAAATTCGAGCGACTAACAGACGAACACTAATGATGATGATGAAATGGGGGAAGGTCCAAAGGGGTCCATAGAAACATGAGTACAAAATGGTATCTCATGACAGAAATCGACACGAACAAGAATGAGTATGGAGGCATAGTGGTGCCCCAAGGAAAAGTGTTGTAAGTGAGAAAATCCGATTTTGAGGAGAGGTGAAGTAAGACTTCATGGACAACATGTGTCCTGGTGAAGGAGCGAATGATGAAAACAAACAGATGTTGGCTATCTAAAAGAAAATAAAACATGCATTTCGAACGGGAAATGCTAAGGGTAATATCTCTTAAGATAGAGTGCATTGCAAGGATTAGGAAGGGGGTGGCCTTCAAAGTCCTCTAAAAGATATGCCCCCTTACCAAGATCTTTACTGATGATGTAAGGACCAAGCCATAATGAGTCAAACTTCCCATGACCGAGGGTATCGTGGGCCTGGTCATATACTAGAACAAGGTCACCTTCATGAAAGGTACAAGGGTGTACTTTTTGGTCATACTGGGCTTTGGTGCGCTTTTTGGCCGCTTCAAGAGTTTGCAATGCAACACAATGGTCTTTAGAGGTGTGCTCAAGCATGATAATTCATTTTTCTAGAGGTTGGGTATGAGGGAGAAGTTCGACAGCCAAATGAAGGGAAGGAATTTCACACTCGATCGGTAAGACTGCCTCCTCGCCAAAGACAAGGTGGAAAGGAGTGAAACTGGTGGCGGTTTTAATAGAAGTATGATAAGCCCAAAAATCAGGGAAGAGCATAAGATGCCAATTGGTTTTGTGCTTATTCACCGTTCGTTGAAGCATGGTCCTAAGAATTTTGTTGACCGCTTCAACTTGGCCATTCCCTTGGGGGTAATAGGAGGATGAATATTGGTGCTCAAAACCCAAGAGTGAGGATAGCTCATGCCAAATCTCATCTTCAAAATGTCGGCCATGGTCAGAGACCAATTTTTTTGGAACTCCGAATCGAGTAATGACGTGGTTAAAGAAAAAGAGGGCTACAGTGGTTGCTGTATTGTTGAATGTTGGCATAGCTTCGGCCCATTTTGTGAAATAGTCAACTGCCACAATGATATATTTGTGGTTACCAGCAGATGGAGGTCGACATTCCATAAAGTCGATGGCCCATTTACAGAAAGGACTAGCTGTGACGACGGGATGGAGGGGAGCGGGGGGAGCTCGTGCCTTAGGGGCGAAATGCTGACAATTGGAACAGTGTTTGACTGCTTCAATGCAATCACTGAAGAGAGAAGGCCGAAAATACCCAGCGCGCATGATTTTTTGGGCGGTGGCGAGGCCGGAGAGGTGGCCACCACAAGCGCCGCTATGACAGGCATTGAGGACTTGCTCGGCTTCAGCGTGTGTGAGGCAATGACGAAGGACAGTATCTACTCCGCGGCGATAAAGGTCGTCACCGATCAAAAGGTAGCAAGGGGCTTGGTGTCAGATACATCGTCGAGCATCACAATTAAGATGAAGGGCGAACTTTTGGGTTCGAAAGTAAGTAAGGATGTCACCATACCAAGGATCATCGGTGGTGATGGCAAATAAATGTTCATCGGGAAGAGCATCATTAATTGGAGGGTCTTGCGTTCTGGTAGGTAAATCAGAAATGAGTTCAGCGAGGACTAAACCTTTCTTACTTTTTGGGGTGACAAATTCAAGATCAAATTCTTGGAGGATAATGACCCAACGAGCGTATTTCCCACTGAGGATGTATCGACTCAATAGGAAAGTCATGGGGTTGGAATTAGTCACGACCTTGGTGGAACGCATGAGGATATAATGACACAGTTTTTGGACTGAGAACATGACAGCTAGCACTAATTTTTCTTCATGTGAGTAGGACACAGGTGGACCGGCAAGGTTCTTACTGACATAATAGATCACATGTTCGACACTGCTATCATCCTCTTGGATAAGGACACTGGCAACTGAATAGGTGGAAGCGGAGATGTATAAGATGAAGTCTCGGTCAAAGTCAGGAGGATGGATCAAGGGAGCGGATGTGAGAGCATGCTTGAGGGCATCAAAAGACTCTTGAGCGTAGGTATCCCAGAAAAATGGGATGTTAGATCGAAGGAGTCTAAGGAAGCCATGTGTGGTAGTGGCATAGTCAGGCACGAATCGGCGAAGAAAATTAGCTTTACCTTGGAGACTTTGAAGCTGGAGTAAGGTACAAGGAATAGGAAGTTCAAGAATGGCTTGAACCTTCAAAGGGTCGAGAGTTATCCCGTCTTTAGATACTATGAAGCTGAGGAGACAACCGGCGGGAACACAGAAGACACATTTCAATGGGTTAAGGTGAATATTATACTTGCGACATTGGAGGAAAATGGTACGCAGATCATGGAGGTGTTGCGCCCGATGTTTAGAATGCACAGTAAGTTCATCTAAATAGGCAAGGATAATATGAGCTAAGTCGTGGAAACAATAAGACATGGCTCATTGAAAAGTGGCGCGGGCATTTTTAAGGCCAAATAGCATGACTCGGTATGCAAAAGTGCCCCACAGACTAATGAACGCAATTTTAAGTTGATCCGCATGATGGATAATGATTTGGTTGTATCCGAAGAAGCCATCCATAAAGGATAGCATCTTGTGCCCCGCACACTCATTAATGATTTGGTCAATAAATGGTGTGGGGAAGTTGTCTTTGGGACAAGCTTTGTTCAGATCGCGAAAGTCAGTGCAGACACGAATAGTGCCTTGTTTTTTGAGGACGGGAACTGGGTTGGACACCCAAGTGGTGTACTCGATGGGATAAATGAAACCAGCCTGCCTGAGTTTATCAATTTCGACTTTGATGGCTTCATGTCTGGAGGGATGAATGGGTCTCAACTTTTGACGGACTGCAGTGGCATCAAGTCATGTCTCGATATGGTGTTCAACAATGGGGGGATCGAGTCCGGGCATTTCTGAATAGGACCAGGCGAAGATATCACGGAATTCTTTGAAGAGTTTAGTGTAGGCTTCAATTTCTTCTGGAGTGCATTGGGCGCCCATGGTGATATGTTCTTCGATTCCTAGTTTGATAGAAATGTCTATTTTGATGGTAGGAGAGATATTGGCCATATTACCTTCTTCGAAAGCATCAGGTGAAGGGATGGGATTTTTAAACCAGTAGACCTTATCGGGAATGAAGTCTTGAGATTCGACAGCATATTGGTCATGAGATTGATGTGGGAGGAAATATGCACGATGGTGCATATCGTCCCACAGAAAATCAGGTTCGGTCATGGCTTCCATGATGTCTTCATCTGACTGGAATATGGGAAGAGTGGATGGAATAGGTTGACCTGATGAGGTAGAAATATGAGACTCCTGATTGTGATGGGAAAGGCTCACATGCGCGACGTCATGCAAGGTGAGAAAGTAAGCAGATGAGTGGTTAGGCAAAACATCAGGGGAAGGCACTAAGGGGTCGGTTGTCGGGAATCGCGGTGATGAGGAAAGGTAAGAAATGAAGGCGGAAGGTTCGGTCATTTTAATATCAGGATGTGAAATGTTAATGGGGGTAGATAGGTCATATGGTGCTAGTGAATAAGGTCTATGGCCAAGTGTGGCTTTGAATTGGTGGTATGCGGCTAAAGAGGAATGATACTCGTCAAGGTGGGGGCAGAGGTTGGTATAATGTCCATGGAAATCGCACAAAGAACAAGGGTGATTGGTGTGCAAGTTTTTAAGTTTAGGGATGGAATCCGGTATGGTGACATAGACCTCAGGGATATCTGATTCCGGAAACGTTTCATTGACCATGGTCTTGAGATGCGGTAATTCAGGATAGGTATGGGTGGCGTAACTGACAACATCACACAAAGCACACTGGATGGTACGCTCTGGAGGCCGAGGAGAGGCAGGGTTTGTCGGGGTAGCCTTGTCCTTTGATGCCCCCCTATGAGCTTTGCCATTCTTACCCGAATCAGTCGCAACAGGAGGGGGTTCCTGTTGAGGTGACTGAGGTACTGTTGCAGCGAGAGAAGTCATGGGGATTGGTTGAACTGGGGTCAAAGAAAGATATGGTTTGGGTTGACCAGGAAGGGTAGTGGCTGGAGGGTCAAGGTACCAGATGGGTATACCCAAGGTCAAGTTGGGGAGGGATAGGGTGGCCAAGATAGGGAACGAATAAACTCTGAGAGGGGGAGCAAGGAAAGGTATCTGACCAACAGGGAAATGGCCAGGAGGAATGGTGCCAAGGGGGTTAATATCGGGTGGAATCGACCCAGGAGGGTAAAGAGGCGCGGGGGGAATATGTGTAGAAGAAGGTTCAAAAGGAAGAAGGCTGGCTAGTAGGGGTGAAGGGCTAGGAGCTAGTTGAGATGGGTGAGGTTGAGGTTGCTAACTAGCCAAAGTGGGCTGTGAAAGGTTAGCCCAAGATGATTGCATCATGCAAACGTTCGCCAAGCTAGGATCAGATACGGGAGGAGGGTCCAGAAAGGTTCCAAGCAAGGAGGAGTCTATATAGACGCCGAGGGAAACATTGGTCAAAGAATCAATGGCTGGCTTATTGGTGACAACAGAGATGGTGAACTCAGGGGAGGTCTGAGATTTTGGTTCATGATATGTCAACTGGTCGATGGTGACAATATTTCCATTATGAAGGAAAAACATCTTGCGGTGGACTGCGTATGGGACGGCAAACATGGCATAGGTGTAACTATGCCCCAAAAGAATGTTATAGTCAAGAGGGGCATCGATAAATTCAACATTGACACAAACAGTCTTGCCCACAAGGGTGATAGGACAGTTACAGAATAGGCCAATGGGCTAGGAGGCATGGCCATCTCACGCACGAAGGGTGATTGTGGAAGGGGCCATCTCAGGAGATCCGAGTTGTTTCCAAACCGAAGCAAACATCACACAGGTAGATGCCCCCTCATCAATAATACACCGAGCAACGTTGGCATTTTGGATTTTGACTGGGATTTGGAAAGCAACAGAAGCAAGGAGGGGGGGATGGTCTGATTGACGGGCATTGAAAACAATCAATTGGTCATCAGCAGGATCTACGACACCCACGGCAGATAATAGAGCCTTATTTTGAGAAGGACACGAATGGAGGAGTTCCAGTGTTGAAATGGCAGCAGGAGATTGTGCCAGATCATCTACTATGCTATATGAATGGGAAACCCGACCAGAGGCATCATTTCGGCGTAATGGGCCCTTAGGAATCTTGCTATGAACCTCAGCTTTGGGCGGAGGGATTTGTAAGGGACCATTGGGTGTCAACAGAGGCTTTGTAAGACTTGAAGATGTGGACTCGGGGATAGACAAAGCGGGAGGCATGGAGTACGGAGGAGACTGAGTTTGAAGGTTAAGGTTGACGGTGAGAGGTTGGTCAGAGGCCATCATGAGAATTTGGTAATTGGAGGAACCAGAAGGGGAAGGTTGTGTTAGCCACCTATAATATTTTTTTATACCAAAAGGTGGCTAAAATTTTTTGGAGCCTCCAAGGAACAAATTTTATCACTAAAAATTGTTGGCTCTTGAAGTCTCTTTAAGGCCTCCTACCTTTTTCCTCTGTCCAAACTTCACTGCTGTTCCCATTTTACACTTAGAAATCCTGCTGTTTTCCAAGCCAGTTCATTGCTGCAAAGGCCATTTTTCCCTCCCCCCACTTCAGAAATAACCTTCATTTGCTTCCCCTTTTTCTCCATGAATTCCTCTATTTTTCATGAGTTCCCTTCTTCCATTCATGAAAATCCACTTTATTAAGGTTGAAGACTCATTCTTTAGCTTTACCGAAACCCCTCAAATAACCCATAGGACTTTATAATAAAGACTCTATATTATAAAGCCCCGCCTTTCTAACCACTTCCCCTTTTCTCATACCCCGCCATACGTTATAAAGTTTATATCATATAAATTATGGCCCACCGCTTATCGCAAATCGCAAATATCGCATTATCGCATTTTCTATGGTTTGTTAAATTGACCCATCGCAAAAACTTGCGATGCGATCGTTCCACCCGATCACGTATCTCAAAGCGCATGTTTCTTGTTATACATCCGTTTGATTCATCGTAAATATTTGCGATGTGATCAACCCATCGCATATTTCCGCCTATCGCGTATATCCTCCGTCGCAATATCAACCCATCACACTTTCCACGATTGTGATCGATCCCGTCAGGCCCACCATACGATACTCCAACCATTTATATAAAATACGCCTTTTCGCTTTGTAAAGATGAAAAATGCCATTTTTCGTTGTTTATAAAGGTTTTTGTCCATTACATCCATTCACCGCATCTCCGCCGTTTATCTGCGCCCCCGCTCCACGATCCAACGGTCCTCCAAGCATTCTCCCGCCTAACCCCTTTATACATCATTTCATTTTTTTTCCGTTGTTTTCACATAACCACCTCGGTTTCTATCGCACCGCCTTTGCGCGGGTGGTGGTTTTTCCCCGTTGCCCAGCGATTCCATACACCGCTTGACGCGTGTCCCTTGTACGATTTGAAAACCACCGTGCAACCGTCGTCCCCCACGCATTATAGTTCGGACCAGGATGCCCAGCGAAATTAACGACAGCTGTCCGATCTAGGCCCGCCCATCCAACGGTGATCGCTCGCCTAAGATGCCTGACCTTTACCCAATATGCACGCGCTATAACAAGGCTACTGTACAGCGGCAACGAAATCCCCAACCGTCGATCTCAGCACGATCGGCGGCTCTGATCTAATCACCCTTCCACCATGCCTTTTCAACCATTCTGAGATTAAATCTCGACCGTTGGATGATGCCATCCGAAGGCCCTGCTTCCTCCATACACCCTCGGATGCATATTGACCTATAAACGCAGGATTTCATAACTTTGTTTGTATTTTGTAGGGTTTAATGTTTTTCCGCCTTAAAGAAAATGATTCGTAAGCCAAGGATGACGATCCTCCGGCCCTCTAATGCACCAGGGAGAATTTTCACAGGGTATAAAGTCATGTTTTCAGCAAGGTTTCATGAGCCTTCGATGTTGTACGCCCCTGCGCAACCCTTAAAGACATCAAATGAGAACAGTTAAAGAGTATCAGTTTTTGAAGATAAAGCACAGTAGACGTAGATTGAAGACAGTATTACGGGGATTACGGCTAAGACAATTATCAAAAGCCTAATCCCCGACTCAAAACACAGTTTAAAGGAAAACCTAAAGTGTTTTATCAGACAAGAAACCTCCACCGCCACATATGAGGTTAATCAATTTCTCCCAGCTACCACAGTGCCACCTATTGCCTCAAAGTATTCAAAAAAAAGGCCGAAGTTATTGAAGAACATCATATTTTGCCTCAACGCAGCCAGGGAGTTACTTCTGCAAGGAAATCAATGCAGAAAATATCTGCGAAGTTACTCCACACAGCACACAGAGCCTCAAAGTCAAATAAAGCTCCCACCGAGCTTAATTCATAAATGTAAAACAGTTAATACAGTATTCCACCTGTAAACTTCTTCATCGAGCCCCTCAAAAGGCCAAGAAGTCTTGAATCTGTATTAATTGTCCTCAGAGATCTTTTGTTGGATATCACCTCCTTATTCTTCTATAAATACCTCAGTAGAAGATGAGAAGTTGTTGGTTGCAGAACTTTGAAATATATTTGAGCTCGAGACTTCTATTTGTACATAGTGTTCACTGGCCCTTGAAGCTCTGTTTGTGATATAGTAGTTAGGTTGAATAGTGAAGATGATTGTTACACTGAAACATTGGAATTAAAGTTGCAACTGGTTTGGAGCATCAATAAAAGCTGATTTATGGGATCCTGGTCTATGTCAACGGTGATGTTTTTCTCATTGTAACCTGTTATTTAGTTTCTGTTTTCACCGTGTTTCATATTCTTCTGTAAAGAACAGTTTAAACAATGTTAGGACCTACTGTATATCAGTAACCTTCTCTGGCTGAAAAATATTTATTTAAATGTTTTCTTTCAAACTGTGTTATTTAGGAATGATTTAATTCAGTTAAGCGTAGGAATGCTGGCGTTCCCTTGTCTTATTGTCTTAGCAGAATGTTGTTCTTGGATGTTATTTTCATTTCATGTTAAGTAGTGATGAACTAAGGAAGATATGGTGAGCCTTGGTCCTAGTTTTGTCACAAAAGACTGACTGAAAGTTTCCCTTAGAATGTGTTGAATGCTGTTTGGTTTAAAAGTACTTACCAAATCTTAGACCGTTCTTGTTATCATTTGTGTTTCCCCTATTTTAAATGTTTTCTATTGAAATTTTATCAAAGCAGGCTAGTTTAGAAGTACTTACCTAATCTTAGATTGCTTTTATGTCTTTCTTAAGTGTTTGTCAAAGCTGGCTAGTTTAAAAGTACTCACCAGATCTTAGGTTGCTCTTTGTTCTGCATCTGTTAAAATTTCCTTTCTAGTTGTATCATTTCATTCCATAAATCAAATCTTAAAGAGATCCTTTGACATATATGACTTTACCCATGGACCACTCTTGCCTCTTGTTGTTCCGATTAAATCCTATTATGACTCCATAGCCCAATGGACTAAAAACCAGCGTTATATCTATCTTTCAGCCCAAGTTGTTCTATTTGCTTGCAACTTCTAACCTTTGAAACTTTCTGCACTTAGAACTTTCCCCTCAAGTAATATTCATGCTCAACCATCCAAAAAACCAAACAAACCCTTGGCCTTCATAACTAGCCTAATATCATTACCCAAACTTCAAAAACAAATCCATCTTTGTACATATTGGAGAGATCCCTCTCCGAATTCAGGAGGGCTAGATCCTAGAATCCCAAAGTGGTTGAAACGATGTTGTTTCTATGATCGGACTTTGCCAATCTTGCTGATTACAGATTCCTAACATTTCTAGCGACTCCACTGGGGAATATTTTTGAGTTCATAGTTGCTTGGCCAGCTTTTATAGACTCTTTATTTTTCCATACAACCACAGAAACTCAGAAAAACCCAAAAATATTTCAGATTGGTATCTAATAAACATGGTGGTGGACCATAAAACATTTTACCTCCTTATGAGCTAAAAATCTTCCACCTGGCGACTCCACACTCTGAAACTCCCAGAAGACCAAATGACTCCACTGGTAGAAGACTTTGAACTGGTTTACCAGACACAGTGACCTCTTTCCTTATTTACAAAAGTGATTCCAAGAATACAACGAAGATATGCCCCAATGAGTAGAGATCATATCCCTGGGTTTCCACATAAGATGCCCTAGGTGAATTGGGATGATAACCTACTTGTTTTTCAAGTTGAAAAGTTTGATGACCCTCTATTACATCTCATCAAATTTCATATACATGTATGGAGGTTGAAAGTTGAATGGCATGAAGACTGCCTAATGAAAATGTTCATGTTAACATTAGAAGGAAAAGCTAGGGATTGGTATGAATTCTTAAGATCTAGTAGTTTTTTTTCTTTAAGAGACCTTGAATATGTGTTCTATGAGAACTATAAAGAAAACACTACATCATTATCATTGGGTGCAATATATTATGATCTATTAGGGTCCCGTGATTTGGCTGATTGGCAAGCCAAATGACAGTGTAACATCAAACCAAGATTTGGAGCCCAAGGACCTAGCCTTCCTGGACTCAGAGAGGGCTCTCTCTGTATGTGTAAGGGATGTCTGTGTGTTTGCTTATTATGTTCTGATTTTAGGCTAGTTATGAAGCAAGTTTTTTGGTTTTGGTTTTTTAGGTTGTGAGGGATGAAACTGATCAAAGATATAAGATAGGTAAAAAGATGTCAAAACAACTGGGCTATGGAGTCGAAAAGGTCAAGAAAGCTATAAGACGGTGATACAAGGTTGTTGAAGGGCCGATTTGATTTCAAGGTAGAAAGGATCTTTGGGCAAAATGGAGTAAATGGACATCAATTTTGTGAACAACAAAGAGTTTCAAGCATAACTAGCTCAATAGATAACATAAACATGGTAGGGAAAACCATTAATCATGCAAAATGTAACTATAAGCTAATCAATACATAGAAATAAATATTCAAGCCATGCATAGAAGTATAAGACCCTCTAACTTTGGGAAATGGCTATCAGACTTTGGGGAAAACACTTAAGAAAGACAAAAAACTTAACTTACTATTCCGGAATGCCTAAACACAGTACTTCAAGTTATTGGGCACTTTGAACAACAAGATTTGCATAGTTTTAGGCAAAAGGCTAGATCGAAACTAGGCCTCCTTGGTTCAACAAGATGATAATCTAATCAGTCAAAGAGAAATTTCATGGATGGAACTATAGCTAGCCATAGGTAAGTAGGGCGTACCGTAAGTCATACTTAGCATGTATAGAACTATGAATGAAACAAGCAACAATATCCTCAAGTTGTTAAAGAGCAGTTAAGAATTCTTTAATGCAACTAAAAAAGAAGAAAACATGAAAGCTATGAAGATTCAGGAAATTTGAGGTGCCTCCATGGGCATATCTCAAATTTTTTCTCTACTGATCTATAGAAAGCAAGAAACATGTATTCATGAATGAAAACTAGAAGACAACAACAAAGCAAGAGACACTATACCATTCTACCAAGTCATGGAATCCAACAACAATCCTTCTTCATTCATCCAAGAGCATCCAAGAGGCAATCCAAAAGCATAAGACAAGTATTTATTCCAAAGCTTATATGACCATATATTTCTTCTCTTCTCAAGTTCAGCCTCGTTTTACAATGAAAGCCTTTGGAATATATAGGCTCAAGCGAGGAAAACCTCATGGTTCAACTTGCTCTCCCATTGGCCTAATCAAAATATCTAAACTTGTCCTTGAGGCTTTGCAAAGCCCAAGGCACAAAATATCTCATAAAATATCTAGAAAATGCTAAAAAAGGAAAAATAATTGACTTTGCATCATTTTCCATGTGCAAAAATAGCTAAACGCACATTTGGAAAAAGCAATTTTTAAAGGTTCAAATTTTACAAAAATATTCAAAATTTACATCAGCAAAAGGTCCCCTGACTTGCCGGCAACATTTGGCAGCCTTCCCGATGTCGAAACGAGGCTCATGATAGCGCGTTGGAAAGCTCTGAGTGTCTACTTTCTAGAACAACTAAAATTTTCCCAATTTGATGCCTGGAAGTCCTCCAAAAATAGGACTGCGTGAAAAAAATCAGAAAATAAACCTTGCTGATAGACGGGGCAGCGTGTTGAAAAAGTGAGTGTTTTTTGTATCTTTGGGGGACCAAAACAACTTCAAATGCTCCGAAAATTTCTGAGTAGATGCTCCTAAATTTAATACATCCAATGGTACCACTCTCAAGAGTTGAGGATGCTCCAAACTGAAATGGCGACGCCCATGATTTTATGCAATTAGGCCAAAAAATGTCGAAAAACAAAAACATGTCAAAATTTGCTCAATTTTGGTGAGCAAGTCCCTCAAGGCTTTTTAGAAACATGTCTAGAAGCTTGGGCCAAAATTCCAAGTCCTAATGTGTCTTTCTTCACTTTTGGTGCCGGGCGCCCTTTTTGGGCAGTTTTGAGCTTTTCTTGGTTTTCCTCCTTTGTTGCTTGGCATTCTAGCTTTGGTGAAGAAGTCATGGCCCCTTGCCCTCTGCTTGTAGATGAAGGAGGTGCTTTCAAAACCCTCTGCTTATAGATGAAGGAGGTTTCTTTGGTCTTCAAACCCTCTGCTTATAGATGAAGGAGGTTTCTTTGGTCTTCAAACCCTCTGCTTATAGATGAAGGAGGTTTCTTTGTTCTTCAAACCCTCTGCTTATAAATGAAGGAGGTTCTTAGTCATGTCATATCAACAGCCTCTTGACAGTGTTGTTTTTCTTTCACTGTTCTTTCAGGCTTCGAATGTGGTCGCAAGAGCTTGATGAAAAACTCTTTGCACTGTAGCTGCATCCCAGGCTCAAGATCACATTGAGAAGCAACTGTCTTCTCATGTGGTGCCAAAAATTGTCTTCTGAGATACTGGTATGTTTCCTGTCCTTGAAAGATCCATCAAACGCTGTAAAACACCTAAAATTAGCTTGAGATTATGGTCTATGTATTGCTGAGACTTAAGGGTGTATCAGTGGCGCGACTTAGGGCTGTGACCAACTTTATTAGTAGAGTGGGAGGTTTGTTATGACTGGTCTATAGCAGATGGAGGTTTTTTGGCTCTTGGATAGTTTTCCAAGGGTGAAATGTCTTAAAGCGCCACTTCCTAACTTAGGGGAGGTTGTTTGAACAGATTTGGATTGTTTCTTTAGAACTGATGGTCAGACTAGTATGGTTGAGGTTAAGTAGGATTTGATAATGAGGTTTCATCTCGTCATGGGCGGACTGAAAGGTAGGAAGGCAAAAATTTTATGGTGGTTTTCTAGATGACAAATTGACATATGGAGATCAGCTTCTAGAAAACTCAGCTAGAATTTAGTCATCAACAACAGGTGAAAAATACTGATGACTAACAGTGGCTCCATTTGGGGAGGGCAGCTCCTTTTCAAGAGGTGTCCAGAATCTCAGATCTTTGGCTTATGAAGACCAGTGCCTTACCCATTTGAGAAAATTTCATCCTTCTTTGATGCTGCTTCTGAAAAGTGACAACATGATTAGCATCAATGATATTTCTACCTACCCCACTATCTTTCCTAACATTTTTTCTTCCTTTTGGTGCATTTGAACTAGCAGCCTTTTGAATATCTATTTTTCTTTTTGAAAAATGAACCTATCTAATTATACACTTATATCTGCCGGGAGTTCAGATTAAACTAATGAACTCCTTCATTACTCTACCTATGCTAGATCAACTGTCAAGATTAAGCTGTTTGACAGGATTTTGTTCTCTAATCTAAAACACGAAATTTAAAAGATGATCAAATCAGGATTAGACAATCTGATTTGTCATGCATTTGTGGCATAAAATACAAGTTGCACACAAATATTATTTTGCATAAAATGGAAACTACGAAAAACAGGGCTAACATGTACAATTTTTTTTTTCTTTTTAATCCCTGCTTCCCTCTTTGGTTCTGTTTTGGGCATGTGGAACCAGTATCTTCTCCTAATCTACTATCTTTGATAAGTCAATCTTACACAATGTTGACCATCTTTTTCACTCACTAACTTATCAGCAATTAAATTTAAACATGTTCAGCTATGATTAGGCTAGATAACTGAACAAGACATTTGAGAACTAGTA
Organism: Pinus albicaulis; assembly: GCA_034641835.2. NCBI lineage: Eukaryota > Viridiplantae > Streptophyta > Pinopsida > Pinales > Pinaceae > Pinus > Pinus albicaulis. Next base: position 819,403,017 of record CM076571.1, read on the forward strand.
GCGGCATTTAGACTTGCTCACTTTCACCATGACTATTTTTGGGTACGGGGCTTTACCATTGCTTTTTTTTAGAAACTGCCCTCCTTTCCTACTTTTTACTTTTTTTTTATTTTCTTCTTTTTCACTTTTTCTTCAAACAAACTAAAACTAAAAAGATGCTCACAAGGCTGAGATTTAACTATCTACCTATCCTAGCCTAAACTATACACATCATACACATTTGGTGAACTCTTCTTTCCAATGTAACCAGTCAAGTAGATGATTACATGGGTGATTCTGGTTTAGTTCTTTCATGATGCAGAAATAATGAAAAGGCCACTCCCATTTGGTTTGTTTCTGGACAGTAGTGCTTATGTTTTTCCTCATTCTTGGCAGCAACTTGTTCATGATAGAACCCACTACTCTTTCAAACTTCTCAAGGAAAACAACAAATGGATCTTGGAATAATACCTGATCTAAAGGATTTGAGATATGGGCTTCATTCAAGACTACTCTTTCTTCCACTTGGCTATATCTAGGACTCTCCTGGTAAAACAACTCTTCCTCTTGCTCATGATCACTTGAACTGTCAGACTCATCATATATTGCAGTGTAGTTTTCTTTCCAAGCTGATGTGTTCTGATTAAGTGGACTGAAAACTGTGCGAAGGTCATCAGGTTGATGGGCAAGGATACACTTTGACAGTAAATTATCTTGAAAGGATAGTGTGACAACTCCCATGTGTTTATCAACCTCTATTTCTTCATCTGCAATTTGTAACTCAATGGAACTGGGTGGCTGCAAATCTGGAGTTAAGCAAGATTCTATGTTCAAAATGATTTCCTCAACCATTTTAGGCAAAGGATTCCCATTTATAATATGCTCAAGAATTTCACCATCTTCCTCAACCTCATCATCAAAGCTGAAAAACTGTTGATTTCCAATTATGTGAATGTTATCTCTAATGGACTGAAGTGAAGTAGAGCAAAGAGTCCGAGACTCTTCACTTACTTCTAAACTCTCAAGGCTCTCCTCATCAGTTTCATAGATGACCTGTATTGGCTGCTCACTTTTCTCAAGTTTATGAAACTGAGCTTCCTCCCAAAAATCAAAAACTCAGTTTTTTGCAAAGTTAGATTCTATTTGGAAATCATCATCATTATCACAATATTGATCAAACCTTGGAAAATCATCATTATAATTAATGCCATCAACCATGCATATTGGACTATCAGATTTCTTTTCTTCAAATTGATTTACAAATATATTTTTTGACTTATGATATGCAAGATTAACAGGAGAAAGATTAGAAAAGTTGTGGTTATGTGAAGTTTCAGAGGCTGTCTGCATGTTTATAAGTTGATCTATTTCCTCTTCAGTTAAAAAGGGAGGCATTTTCATTTCTCTACAATAATCCTCTTTCACTTGGGAAATCTGATTTGAAAGACGAATGTCTTTTTGGGCTTCACCTATGAGAGATGATGAATCATCACTCATGTCCTTAGAGAGATCCTATGGGTTCTCTTTCATTTCTTGCTTGTTTTCATCTTCAACCAATTCTTTGTGATGTTGAGGATAGTAAACATGGGATTCAGGAGTTTCCTCTGATAGATTCTTAGGGGGCCAGTTTGCTTTTATGAACTCAAATGACTCCCAATATAAAGGTAGAGACCCTACAGGTTTTGATTTATCTTCTATCTCAGATTTGAATTCCTCTTCAATCGGCTCTTCTTGATTTAGGTGAGAGTTAACTTGAGCAAGGTTTTCCTGAATAATTGCTGAGAGATCTTTAGGATGCAAATTTTCTTTCACAGTCTGGAATGATTTAAAGCATAAGGGTAGAGAACCTAAAGGTTTTGATTCTTCTTCCATTTCAAGATCTGTGATTTCAAAATGGATAATAGTTTCTTTAGAGCATTCCTCTATGTTTTTATTTGCAACTTTCCTATTAGGCATATTTTGTTTATAACTCTTGTCTTGTAATAGTCGAGTGTGTTCAACCTGAGGAAGAAGTGTAGGTTGGTTTGAATAAGTAGTGTTAACCTTGTGTTTTTCTCTTTTCCTATCAAGTAGATGCTCTAGTTTTCCTAACATACATACCAATTTTTTCAACTTTTCTTCTGAAGATACTAGTCTCTCTTGATTTTCTTTGTCTTTCTCTATTATTCTTAGCTGTGCCTCCCTACTTAGTATGTTGAATTCTACATCAAATGCTATCCTTTGCGTTTCTTCTAGGGTCAAGGGATCATTGTTTCTTATCTGGAAAACCAACTCTGGGTCAAAAGAATCTAGGTAATGCAAGAGAACACATCCAAGGGGTGGCTTTAGGTTAGTAGGCATTGCATGGTATACTTTATTGAACCTGGCTGAAAAGTTTTGTATTGTTTCCCCTGGTTGTCATTTTAACTGATTGTACTCCTTTATGATGAGAAATTTATTACCCATGACCATCCACCTATCTAGGAATATTTGAGTGAACTGATGAAAATTGGTAATGCTTGCAGTGGGAAGGTCTTTAAACCAATTCTTAAATTTTCCTTGTAATGATAAGGCAAACATTCTAATACGCACATCATCTTCTTCTATGTCATAAAGGTCAAGTAAATCCTCAAGATTTCGGGCGTGCTCTTCAGCGGTGACTTTGGAGCTTTCTCCATCAAATCTTGGTAATTTATTTTGAAGATTTGTAGGAGGGGCTTGAAAGATGGGAGGTAAAACCAGAGGCTTGTATCTTTCTGGGACCTTTGTGGATATAGGTAGTGTAAAAAGAGGTTCGTTACTGTTTGAGGTTTCAGCCAGAGTGGGAAAGGTAGCATGAGGCTCATGTTTTGTTAGGTTTTCCATAGGTGAATCTGGGGTAAGCACAGGTGTACAAGCCTGGTCATGGTCTGAAATTTGAGGCTTAGCTTTTTGAGGTTTGAGATCTTTCCAATGATCAATGTAGATCTCATTGGTGTATTCCGGATCAGGCTCAAAGTAGGATAGAACATAGTTATAGATAAAGACAATAATTTCTTGAACCCAACTAAGGCCTGAGTGCTTATTCTTTCTAGGATGACTGGTCATGTTTTAGGTTCTTCCTCCAGTGGAGTCTTTAGGTCTATTGAGAGTTGTGGAGTCGCCAGGTGGAACTTGGTTGTTTTTTTACAGAGATGTAGCTATGGTCCACCACCAGTAACTAGGGAAAACTAATCTGGGAATGTTTTGGAGTTTTTCTGAGTTTTATGTGCAGCCTATGGTTTATTAAAGTATTCTAAACTTGTTTCATCACTTTGCTAGGGTGGTGATAACAAAAAGAGTTTACTCTAAATGATCTTATGGACTGCTTACTTGTTTAAGTATCTAAAGGAATAAAGATTCTATAAGAGTTTGATAGACTGTCATGTACTCAGTGTCCCACCATCTCCTGCTATGTTAGTGAGCGATGGGATAGGTCGATCGGATAGTAACCTAGAGTTCGGTAAAATAGTAAGGCCTACTAGAGGCTAGTGGAGTCGCCAGGTGGATTTTTAGCTGTTTTGAGGTATATGTGTATAGTCCACCACCAATAATGTCAAAAACCAATCTAAGGGAGCTTTTTTGGGGTTTTCTGAGTTTTATGTAGTCCTGAGGTTTGGAAGAGTTTCCTATAACTGACTCATCATTTTGCTAAGATGGTGAAGGAGCTATTTTCTACTCTTCAGACAACACTTAAGTTTTCTAAGTTTGATTGAGACTTCAAGAATTCTAAGGTGTGCTTAGATTGTCACTAACTCGGAAGGTCCCACTGTGATCGTTACTATGTTAGTGAGCGGTGGGATAAGTCAATCAGATAGTATTCTTAAGGCTGCTGGAATGTTTAGGGAAACTAAGTTTGTTTATCACTCAGGGTCCCACCGTGATCGCCATTATGTTAGTGGCGATGAGGTGGCTCACTGGTAGGTATTCTTGAAAATAAGGGACTTTTGGATTTCTAAGGTGTCTTTAGATTGTCACTAACTCAAAGTCCCACTGCGATCGCCATTATGTTAGGGTCCCGTGATTTGGCCGATTGGCAAGCCAAATGACAGTGTAACATCAAACCAAGCTTTGGAGCCCAAGGACCTAGCCTTCCTGGACTCAGAGAGGGCTCTCTCTGAATGTGTAAGGGATGTCTGTGTGTTTAATTATTATGTTCTGATTTTAGGCTAGTTATGAAGCAAGTTTTTTAGTTTTGGTTTTTTAGGTTGTGAGGGATGAAACTGATCAAAGATATAAGATAGGTAAAAAGATGTCAGATCAACTGGGCTATGGGGTCGAAAAGGTCAAAAAATCTATAAGACGGTGATACAAGGCTGTTGAAGGGCCGATTTGATTTCAAGGTAGAAAGGATCTTTGGGAAAAATGGAGTAAATGGACATCAAGTTTGTGAACAACAAAGATTTTCAAGCATAACTAGCTCAATAGATAACATAAACATGGTAGGGAAAACCATTAATCATGCAAAATGTAACTATAAGCTAATCAATACATAGAAATAAATATTCAAGCCATGCATAGAAGTATAAGACCCTCTAACTTTGGGAAATGGCTATCAGACTTTGGGGAAAACACTTAAGAAAGACAAACAACTTAACTTACTATGCCAGAATGCCTAAACACAGTACTTCAAGTTATTGGACACTTTGAACAACAAGATTTGCATAGTTTTAGGCAAAGGGCTAGATCGAAACTAGGCCTCCTTGGTTCAACAAGATGATAATCTAATCAGTCAAAGAGAAATTTCATGGATGGAACTATAACTAGCCACAGGTAAGCAGGGCGTATCGTAAGTCATACTTAGCATGTATAGAACTATGAATGAAACAAGCAACAATATCCTCAAGTTGTTAAAGAGCAGTTAAGAATTCTTTAACGCAACTAAGGAAGAAGAAAACATGAAAGCTATGAAGATTCAAGAAATTTGAGGTGCCTCCATGGGCATATCTCAAATTTGTTCTCTACTGATCTGTAGCAAGCAAGAAACATGTATTCATGAATGAAAACTAGAAGACAACAACAAAGCAATAGACACTATACCATTCTACCAAGTCATAGAATCCAACAACAATCCTTCTTCATTCATCCAAGAGAATCCAAGAGGCAATCCAAAATCATAAGACAAGTATTTCTTCCAAAGCTTATATGAACATATATTGCTTCTCTTCTCAAGTTCAGCCTTGTTTTACAATGAAAGCCTTTGGAATATATAGGCTCAAGTGAGGAAAACCTCATGGTTCAACTTGCTCTCCCATTGGCCTAATCAAAATATCTAAATTTGTCCTTGAGGCTTTGCAAAGCCCAAGGCACAAAATATCTCATAAAATATCTAGAAAATGCTGAAAAAGGAAAAATAATTGACTTTGCATCATTTTCCATGTGCAAAAATAGCTAAACGCACATTTGGAAAAAGCAATTTTTAAAGGTTCAAATTTTACAAAAATATTCAAAATTTACATCAGCAAAAGGTCCCCTGACTTTCCGGCAACATTTGGCAGCCTTCCCGATGTCGAAACGAGGCTCGTGATAGCTAGTTAGAAAGCTCTGAGTGTCTACTTTATGGAACAACTAAAATTTTCCAAATCCAATGCCTATAAGTCCTCCAAAAATAGGACTGTGTGTAAAAAACCAGAAAATAAACCTTGCTGATAGACGGGGCAGCATGTTGAAAAAGTGAGTGTTTTTTGTATCTTTGGGGGACCAAAACAACTTCAAATGCTCCGAAAATTTCTGAGTAGATGCTCCTGAATTTAATACATCCAATGGTACCACTATCAAGAGTTGAGTATGCTCCAAAATGAAATGGCGGCGCCCATGATTTTATGCAATTAGGCCCAAAAATGTCGAAAAACAAAAACATGTCAAAATTTGCTCAATTTTGGTGAGCAAGTCCCTCAAGGATTTTTAGAAACATGTCTAGAATCTCGGGCCAAAATTCCAAGTCCTAATGTGTCTTTCTTCACTTTCGGTGCCGGGCGCCCCTTTTGGGCAGTTTTGAGCTTTTCTTGTTTTTCCTCCTTTGTTGCTTGGCATTCTAGCTTTGGTGAAGAAGTCATGGCCCCTTGCCCTCTGCTTCTAGATGAAGGAGGAGATTTTAAAACCCTCTGCTTATAGATGAAGGAGGTTTCTTTGGTCTTCAAACCCTCTACTTATAGATGAAGGAGGTTTCTTTGGTCTTCAAACCCTCTGCTTATAAATGAAGGAGGTTCTTAGTCATGTCATATCAACAGTCTCTTGAAAGTGTTGTTTTTATTTCACTGTTCTTTCAGGCTTCGAATGTGGTCGCAAGAGTTTGATGAAAAACTCTTTGTTCTATAGCTGCATCCCAGGCTAAAGATCACATTGAGAAGCAGTTGTCTTCTCATGTGGAGCTCAAAATTGTTTTCTGAGATGCTGGTATGTTTCCTGTCCTTGAAAGATCCATCAAACACTGTAAAACACCTAAAATCATCTTGAAATTATGGTCTATGTATTGCTGAGACTTAAGGGTGTATCAGTGGCACGACTTAGGGCTGTGACCAACTTTATTAGCAGAGTGGGAGGTCTGTTATGACTGGTCTATAGAAGATGGAGGTTTTTTTGCTCTTGGATAGTTTGCCAAGGGTGAAATGTCTTAAAGCGCCACTTCCTAACTTAGGGGAGGTTGTTTGAACAGATTTGGATTGTTTCTTTAGAACTGATGGTCAGACTAGTATGGTTGAGGTTAAGTAGGATTTGATAATGAGGTTTCATCTCGTCATGGGTAGACTGAAAGGTAGGAAGGCAAAAATTTTATGGGGGTTTTCTAGATGACAAATTGACATATGGAGATCAGCTTCTAGAAAACTCAGCTAGAATTTAGTCATCAACAACAGGTGAAAAATACTGATGACTAACATGATCCATCACAAAACATCACCCAACACATTATAGATAATGAGGAAGCTTTGGAAGAAATGCATCCTGAAGATCTTTTAACAGCCATTCATGAGTTTAACATCCTATTGAAAAATTTTAAGAACATAAATGAATTAGTTGAGGAAGAGATGATCCAAGCAGTAAAAAACATTCCTCAAGATATCCATGAAAACTCAAATATTGATTCATCATCCCTTATAGCTCAGGCTCAAGAAGACATCCAACCTCGAAATCAGTCTTCACAAGAGACAGAGAACTGTTGTACTCCTGTTCAAAGGAACATAGAAACATCTTCCCCTTTGACAGAAAGAGAGATAAATCAAAATATTAATAGATAGTCAGTCTCTGAAACTTTTTGCAAAACAAACACTCTTGCCCATTCACGTAGAGAACTTCGTTGTACATATTTAGAAAGTTCTTTTGTAAATCAGAATGAAGAAGGACCTGCTGATAACCCAGTATGTTTGATTGGTAGTATTACTTATATTCGTGATTCTCCTAACTTTGATCTATCTAGTGATGATGCTTCCCAAACAGAAGTTAATTTTACAGGATCATCATTAGCAGACTTATGCGAGGAAGATCAGTTCCTTCAAAGAAGTAATGAGCCAGTTCAGACTATTTATGATACTGATGATGAAATTTTTCAAAACCTAGAAGTGAGTGAAGATTCGTTGGATCTTTGCTCTGTTTCATTTCAGATCATCAGTAATAGTGTCCATGTGATTGGGAATCAGCAGACTTTCAGCTCAAAGGATGAGGAGGAAAGAATTGAATAAATTTTTGGGCAGGTGGAAAACAAGAAGCCTTCTCTTGCAAAAGAGGAAGAAATTGAACATACCCCTACCGAAGAATATAATAACCTCCTCATAGAGTATAGTCCACTAAACCAGAGCTTACCAGGGCTACAAGAGGACAACACTGCCAAATATGATGAGTCCTCCAATTCAGATGATGATGAAGAAGAGGGAGAGAAACAACTAGAAGACTATCCTACTAAGGACGTACCATCTTCTCAAGAAGAATCTTCTTCCTTTTTTGTTAAGAATGATGAATCTTCCAAGAAACTTCCTAAAGATATGCTCCTCAAAGCTCAAGTCTTGGAAGCAGATGATCTACCAAACATGGAGGACCAAAAATAAGAGAACCTTCATCTTTTCTTTGTTGATCCTTTGGAAAAGTGTGTGGAAATTCCAAGTGGGTCGAATTATCAAGTAGTAATCCTTTGCAAGAGCCAGATCCATGAAAATCTGTCACCTTCTGTGATAATTTTTATTTTGAAGATTAATCTTCAAAATATACTATCGATACCTCTGACAAGCAGCCAGAGTTTCCTCTTCTTCTTGACATTACTCAGCTTGCTGCATTGGCACTTTTGTATCATATGATGAATGTAAATACTCCATGTTTAGGATAGGTTAGATAGGAATGTCAATAAAGCTCAGTTAAAAGCACGTAGTTAGTTGTTGTTTCTGCTTTGAAGAAAAATCAAGAATTCAAAAATACAAAAACAAAGAAAGAATGAAAAGAGGGCAGAATGACAAAACAATAAAGGTATAGCCCCATACCAAAAAGAGAAACAAATCTGAAAGTGTGCAAGCTTAAATGCCACTCCTGAAGAACACACTTCTAGTTAGTCAAACAACTTAATCTTGACTAATTAGCTTTAAATTTTTCTGCTGATAGGATAGGGAATTCGATTTGCCAAACTGTTCAATCTTGGCTTATCAGTAGATAGATTAGGGTAGAAATTGAAGGTTCAAACAAACTCAAAATCTGAACCAAAGTTTCCAAAGGGAGATGACTCAAAGCTGTTTTATTTTTCTGAGTCATAAAAGAGAAAAACTGGTTCTAATTTTCCCAAAATCTGAACCAGAAGAAAAGAAAATACAGCTCAAAAACAAAGCAAAAACAGAGCTGTGAAGAAAAGAGAAGGCCATGATGAGAAACTTTCAGATCTTAAGCCTTCCATTTTGATTTTAATTTTCTGCAAATAATAATCTATGTGCAGCTTTTTTTTATGCCATAGATCATAGCAAGTCAAACAGCTTAATCTTGACTTGACTTTTTTTAAATTCCTGTTTTAGAATTTAGAGAATGAAAGTCTGTTGGACAATTTAATCCCAACAGACAGTAGATTAGGTAGAGAAATCTATGAGCTCAACTGTTTAATATGATTTCAAGGAGAAATAAGGTGTAGAATTAGATTATTTTTTATCCTTTCAAAAGAATAAAATGTTGTGAAAAGAGTTTGCCAATCCAAGTGCACTCTAATGAAGAAAAAATGTTAGATCAGTAGGATTGGGTAGGTAGAAAGTTGTATTGATGAAGTCCATCATTTTTTCATAACTGATATGATTTTTCAGAAGCAAAGCAAGATCATCCAACAAAATAAAGCAGCCCAATGGATCAGGCACAGGTCAACCTCCCAGAGAATGCAAGTCTGAAGTTCTTGATGCCTTCAATAAGGCACCATCCCCAAGTGGAGCCACTGTTAGCCACCTATAATATTTTGTTATACCAAAAGGTGGCTAAAAATTTGTGGAGCCTCCAAGGAAAAAATTTTATCACTAAAAATTGTTGGCTCTTGAAGTCTCTTTAAGGCCTCCTGCCTTTTTCCTCTGTCCAAACTTCACTGCTGTTCCCATTTTACACTTAGAAATCCTGCTGTTTTCCAAGCCAGTTCATTGCTGTAAAGGCCATTTTTCCCTCCCCCCACTTCAGAAATAACCTTCACTTGCTTCCCCTTTTTCTCCATGAATTCCTCTATTTTTCATGAGTTCCCTTCTTCCATTCATGAAAATCCACTTTATTAAGGTTGAAGACTCATTCTTTAGCTTTACCGAAACCCCTCAAATAACCCATAGGACTTTATAATAAAGACTCTATATTATAAAGCCCCGCCTTTCTAACCACTTCCCCTTTTCTCATACCCCGCCATATGTTATAAAGTTTATATCATATAAATTATGGCCCACCGCTTATCGCAAATCGCAAATATCGCATTATCGCATTTTCTATGGTTTGTTCAATTGACCCATCGCAAAAACTTGCGATGCGATCATTCCGCCCGATCACGTATCGCAAAGCGCATGTTTCTTGTTATACATTCGTTTGATTCATCGCAAATATTTGCGATGCGATCAACCCATCGCATATTTCCGCCTATCGCGTATATCCTCCGTCGCAATATCAACCCATCGCACTTTCCATGATTGCGATCGATCCCGCCCGGCCCACCATACGATACTCCTACCATTCATATAAAATACGCCTTTTCCCTTTGTAAAGATGAAAAATGCCATTTTTAGTTGTTTATAAAGGTTTTTTTCCATTACATCCATCTGCCGCATCTCCGCCGTTGATCTGCGCTCCCGCTCCACGATCCAATGGTCCTCCAAGCATTCTCCCGCCTAACCCCTTTATACATCATTTCATTGCTTTTCAATTGTTTTCACATAACCACCCCGGTTTCTATCGCACCGCCTTTGCGCGGGTGGTGGTTTTTCCCCGTTGCCCAGTGATTCCATACACCGCCTGACGCGTGTCCCTTGTACGATTTGAAAACCACCATGCAACCATCGTCCCCCGCGCGTTATAGTTCGGACCAGGATGCCCAGTGGAATTAACGACAGCCGTCCAATCTAGGCTCGCCCATCCAACAATGATCGCTCGCCTAAGATGCCCAACCTTTAGCCAATATGCACGCGCTATAACAAGGATACTGTACAGTGGAAACGACATCCCCGACTATCGATCTCAGCGCGATTGGTGGCTCTGATCTAATCACCCTTCCACCATGCCTTTTCGACCATTCTGAGATTAAATCCCAACCATTGGATGATGCCATCCGACGGCCCTGCTTCCTCCACACACCCTCCGATGCAAATTGACCTATAAACGCAGGATTTCATAACTTTGTTTGTATTTTGCAGGGTTTAATGTTTTTCCGCCTTAAAGAAAATGATTCGTAAGCCAAGGATGATGATCCTCTGGCCCTCGAATGCACTAGGGAGAATGTTCACAGGGTATAAATTCATGTTTTCAGCAAGGTTTCATGAGCCTTCGATGCTGTACGCCCCTGTGAAACCCTTAAAGACATCAAACGAGAACAGTTAAAGAGTATTAGTTTTTGAAGATAAAGCACAACAGACAAATATTGAAGACAGTATCACGGGGATTACGACTAAGACGGTTATCAAAAGCCTAATCCCTGACTCAAAACACAGTTTAAAGGAAAACCTAAAGTGTTTTATCAGACAAGAAACCTCCACCACCACATATGAGGTTAATCAATTTCTCCCAGCTACCACAGTGCCACCTATTGCCTCAAAGTATTCAAAACAGAGGCCGAAGTTATTGAAGAAGATCATATTTTTCCTCAGCGCAGCCAGGGAGTTACTTCTGCAAGGAAATAAATGCAGAAAATATATGCGGAGTTACTCCACATAGCACATAGAGCCTCAAAGTCAAATAAAGCTCCCACCGAGCTTAATTCATAAATGTAAAACAGTTAATACAGTGTTCCACCTGTAAACTTCTTCATCGAGCCCCTCAAATGGCCAAGAAGTCTTGAATCTGTATTAATTGTCCTTAGAGATCTTTTGTTGGATCTCACCTCCTTATTCTTCTATAAATACCTCAGTAGAAGATGAGAAGTTGTTGGTTGCATAACTTTGAAATATATTTGAGCTCGAGACTTCTATTTGTACATAGTGTTCACTGGCCCTTGAAGCTCTGTTTGTGATAGAGTAGTTAGGTTGAATAGTGAAGATGATTGCTGCACTGAAACATTGGAATTAAAGTTGTAACTGGTTTGGAGCATCAATACAAGCTGATTTATGGGATCCTAGTCTATGTCAACGGTGATGTTTTTCTCATTGTAACTTGTTATTTAGTTTTTGTTTTCACCGTGTTTCATATTCTTCTGTAAAGAACAGTTTAAACAGTGTTAGGAACTACTGTATATCATTAACCTTCTCTAGCTTAAAAATCTTTATTTAAAGGTTTTCTTTGAAACTGTGTTATTTAGGAATGATTTAATTCAGCTAAGCATAGGAACGTTGGCGTTCCCTCGTCTTATTGTCTTAGCTGAATGTTGTTCTTGGATGTTATTTTCATTTCATGTTAAGTAGTGATGAACTAAGGAAGATATGGTGAGCCCTGGTCCTAGTTTTGTCACAAAAGACTGACTGAAAGTTTCCCTTAGAATGTGTTGAAAGATAGTTGGTTTAAAAGTACTTACCAGATCTTAGACTGTTCTTGTTATCATTTGTGTTTCCCCTATTTTTAAATGTTTTCTATTGAAATTTTATCAAAGCAGACTAGTTTAGAAGTACTTACCTGATCTTAGATTTCTTTTATGTCTTTCTTAAGTGTTTGTCAAAGCTAGCTAGTTTAAAAGTACTTACCAGATCTTAGGTTGCTCTTTGTTCTGCATCTGTTAAAATTTCCTTTCTAGTTGTATCATTTCATTCCATAAATCAAATCTTAAAGAGATCCTTTGACATAGATGACTTTCCCCATGGACCACACTTGCCTCTTGCTATTCCGATTAAATCCTATTATGACTCCATAGCCCAATGGACTAAAAACCAGCGTTATATCTATCTTTCAGCCCAAGCTATTCTATTTGCTTGCAACTTCTCACCTTTGAAAATTTCTGCACTTAGAACTTTCCCCTCAAGTAATATTCATGCTCAACCATCCAAAAAACCAAACAAACCCTTGGCCTTCATAAATAGCCTAATATCATTACCCAAAATTCAAAGACAAATCCATCTTTGTACATATTGGAGAGATCCCTCTCCGGATTCAGGACGGCTAGATCCTAGAATCCCAAAGTGGTTGAAACAATGTTGTTTCTGTGATCGGACTTTGCCAATCTTGCTGATTACAGATTCCTAACAGGTTGAGTGGTTAACGGGGCATGAGGTGGTTGAGTGGCCACAAATCCTTGTTGAGGGAAATGATCGGTAAACTCAGCGGGTTGAGAAGTAGCCGCATTGGGAGGGACAGTAGGAGAGGAATGTTGTCCCCGCACTGTGGCCTGAGATTCCCACATCTGCCGCATCCGTGGTAATAGGGGACAATCGTGAGTGTAATGACCATAAACACCACAACACGAACAGGGCTTATTGGTGCGAAGAGGCCTGTCCGGCTTGGGCTGAGAGCCCCATGGCTGGTTAGCGGTGTTAGAATTAATACTTGGAGGATTGGGTCCATGATTACCAGAGGTAGATTGATTTTCTTTCCTCTTTTTTTGAGAAGGAAGAGAATTAGTCGTGCCCTGCTGCGCAAAGACTTGCCCTGGAGGGGGTAGTAAGTGTGGCTGCAGGGGTTGAGAAGGCAAGGGAGGGAGAGGTCCAAATGCTGGAGGAGCTGGGACACCAGGCTATGGGTAAGGATAAGGGTTAGGACGGGAAACATTGAGGTAAGCAGGAGGGTGGGGAAAAGGAGGAGGCATGCCGTATCCTGGATACATGCTACCTGGAGGGGGAAAAGTGCTAGAGGTGCTGGCCCCTCCTGGAGGGAAACCATAGCCCATAAGAGGTTGAGCAGTGGTATGTGAAAGAGCTCCAACGATACCATCGGCAGAGTGAGATGCCCCCGGGGTGTTAGCGCCACCAGGTTTGGGGAGGTCAAGAAGGATGGTATAAACATAACCAGATTGAGCATAGATAAGGTCATATTTCAAGGCTATTTGGAGGGCGGCTTCTTCGGTTTGAGGGAAATGGGAGGCGACATCTTTGCCAATGGAAGGTAAGAGAGAGCGAAGGAACCAGTCCATATAAACCCAATCTTCAAAGGTAGGAGCGCGACATAAGCTTCTTCTTCGCTGCCATTCCTGGACATGAGCGGAAAGGCGGGTCGAAGAGGATTGACGAAAAGAAGTTAAAAGCTCAGTACCAGTGTCCTATCAGAGAGGTAGTTGGAAATAAGATAAAAAGGCTTGGGCAATGGTTGCAAAAGTGGTATGGGAGGAGGTGGCCTGATCAACATACCATTTAGAAGCTTAACCGATAAGCATGCATTGGAACAATCTAAGACGGATGGAATCATTCGTAATGGAATTGGATGAACACCACATATGGAAATATCGGATATGGTTGGAGGGATCCTCACTAGCAAGGCCTTCGAACTTGGGAATGTCAGAGGGGAGCTTGGTTGGCATAGCAGGTCAACTGACATCGTGGCGAATAGGATCATTGATCAACTGATTGAAATCGGGGAGACTGAGACCGGCCATATAAGGGAGCAAAGGGACAGTCGAGGTAGTTCCCGTAGTGGTTCCACTGGAAATAGACCCAGCAATAGAACTAGGGTTGCCCCTAGCGCTAGGCCCTAAACTAGACATGGGGAAGGTAACAGGGGGAGAACCAGGAGTAGGGGGAGAACCCGAACAATCAGAGGAAGAGTCAGAGTGCGGACTCAGGGGAGGAATTACTCGATGACGATAGGAAGGAGGAAGTCGACCAACCGGAAACTAAGGGTGAAGGCCAAGAAGTCTCCGGGATAAGCGCCTTGGGGGCACAATGATGACGGGAAGAAGAAAAACTGACCAGGGCAGGCAGGTGCAAAATCAAGTGAGGTCAATGTCGAAACAAGGGCAGAGAGGTGCAGTGTCAATTGATTTTAAATTCTTTGCTAGGCGGTGTTAACCAGGTTCTTCTTCACTTAGGGTCAGTGTGTGCTGTGTGTTGATTTTAATTTTTTAAACCTAGACATTTTGAGAGTAAAAGAAAAAGTGTGCTGCGTAACTGAAAATAAATCTGCAAATAACATTATATAATGCTGAAATAACAGAAAATTAATAGCTAACAATGCATCGATCTAACCCAAGAAGGCGGGTCTCTCAAAACTAGTCTAAAAAGAGGGAAAAAATCTAGTCAAAACACACTAAAAGGAGGCCGATAGATCTAAGGTTGGGAGGGATAGGGATCTAAAGGATAAACCTGCTAGAAAGAGGTGTAGAGAATAGAAAAGAGGCAGAGGCAAGATTGCTGTAACAAAAGGGGAAATCAACTAAAGATAGGAGGGACAAAGAGGTGGCCCTAGAGGTAAACCCAAACAAAACTATATGAGGTGATTTGAAAGGGATAAGAGCTGATCTAATGGGATCTAAAGAGGAGGTATCAGATCTGAAAAGAATAAGGCTAAAACTATGAGAATTTAGACGTCTGAAACAGCTAAAACTCGCCCACAAAAAGTGGAGGGTCCTAAAGCCCTAAGGGGAAAGATTCCCACTTAGTTGAGTGAAACAGATCAGAAACAGGTCCAAACGGGCAGAGACGGAGGTTGGAAAACCAAGAGAGAAGCTTCAGACAAACCCAGAAAAATTGCTGGAAAATTGCGAAAAAAAGGGCAGGTCGCAAGTTCTGACCTGTTTTCAGTCCAGGTCGCAGTTTTGGGGCAGAAAAGTGCACCCTCTAGTCCAGGTTGCAGTTTTTGGGCTGATAAGGGTGACCTATAGATCCGGGTCTCTCAGCGGCAGATTTCAGAAAAAATTGTCGTCTCAGTTGTGGCTGATGTTTGTCACCTGCGCAATAGGGCCAGAAACACACGGAAGTTAAAATTTTTAATTTTTTAGGGTTTTAGAGGTGAAAGGCACCATAAAAATAGGAAAAATAGAAAACTGAAGAGAAACCCTAGGGTCTGAAATAGCTAGATATGCAGGAATATAAAACGACAGCGGTCGCAAAAGAAAACCCGTGTGGAGTCGCCAATTGTTAGTATGAATCTTTCTTCGGAAAAGACCACTTTAGCTATGCATAACAAATAGCCCTAACATCAATTATGGCTACCAATATATTTAAGTCTACAGTTAGTTGATCCAAATAATGCTGCACAAATCCAGATCTAAGCATAAAAGACATTAAGTAGTAAAAATAAAATATGGCTCCATGCATCCAATAGACAAGACAAGAACGATGTATTTGAAAGAATTTTTAATATTAAAAGGGGCACCTGAGAGGAAAACAAGAAAGGTGTTTTTCGGTTCTCCTCAATGGGATGGGTTCTTGAAAGTCCTTAGCATTTCAGATCTAAAATTTCTCTCTCTTGTTGGTGTAGAAAACCCAGACAAACATGGAACTCAAAGGGAGCTCACAAAGCAAAAATGGAGAATGTGACCAAGAGTATAGATCTAGAGTGATATAATGCAATGAAAGGTGACTAATGAATGGGGAAAACACTTCTATTTATAACAAAATATTAGGGCAGTCTAGAACTTGGTACATCAATAAAATATTATTAATCGAATTCTAGAACCACCCTTTAGGAATATTTTATTATATTTGTTGGAGGGAAAAGGATTTTTGACTTGGGTCAATTCCTTTATTTATAAATATAAATAAATAAATGATTTATTTATTATTTTAAGGAAATGATGGGAATATAATTAAATAAATAATGATTTATTTAATTATTTATAAATGATTTAGTCAAATTTAACTAGGAATATTATTTAAATAAGGATTTAAATAACTTATTCCTAGGAAATAATCAAATAAATAAAGATTTATTTAATTGATTTCCTTGTTTTGGGTTAAATATGACCAGGAAATATAAACAAATATAGATTTGTTTATTATTTCCTTTTGGGGTTTCCTGTTTGGACCATAAACAACTTTAATAAAGGTGTTTTACTAAGTTATTTCACATAGTGAAAGCAATTTTACTTAGGGTAAAATTGGTCTTACATGGTGTACTTGGGTTCATTTAATGATAATAGGTTAGATTACCAAAAAATGGTGTAACACACATGCTTGCCAAATTAAAACCAATTACACCCCCTCCCTCGAAGAAAGGGCACCCACGCCCTCAAGTATAGGAGAGATTTGGCCACTCGTGAATGCAGACAGGGGAATGTCAATATTTGGTAATGATAATCTATGCGTGAAGGAGAAATTGGTTGAGTAATTACTAATATACGCAGTGTAAAGGATAGATTTAGAAATTTTTCATAATTGCATCTTGTGCAGAAGTGACCCGAAAGCGAGAGGGAATAGTATAACCATTATTACGATATGATGTCCTTATTCAAATGAAAAGTTATGACGGAAGAAAAAATGAGTCAAGTAATGATTGGTGCCATCATCCCAGGGTTCAAATATGTAAGCATATCTCTGATAGTTATTCTTCTGGTAGGTCATAATTATCACTAATTTGAGTAATAGCTTGTGGACGAAGAATGGAAGATAAGGTGTATATAAAAGCAATTGGCTATTGAAGGAGCATAATTTCATACCATAAGCAGAGCCACTACTACCAGTAGGCATTCATAGCCTCGACAGGGTTGCTATTTTAACCCGAAAAAATGAGCCAGGGTCCTTATGTAAAAACAATTATTTTGCCAATTTTATGGAGAGATCACCATGCTGGTACGGTGGCTAGATAACCATGATGCCACTCACTAGAGTTGTAGCAAAGTGATCAGGCCAGCTCGTGATGAGACCTCCTGTCTTTCAAGCAGTTAAGAAGGTCATTATCCTGGTGTGGTGGCCATTGTGGACATGTCACTTGCTACGCTCTTACGAACATGGTAGGTGTTGTACCTTAAGAGAAAATCCCTTAGCTGTGATAAGGAATCAATGCTTAAGACATTATCTGATTATGTCACAAATTAATATATATATTTGTCTTTGTCTTATAAACCCTTAAACATTTATTATGTAACCCTTAAATATCAAATCCATGCATGTTCTGCAATGCTATATTTCACTTATGCTGAATTGAATGAACGGAAGAAAAAGAGAAGAGAATTTCAATCTGATATGTTGTTTCAAACAGAATCTATCATTTTAAAACCCTGAAGAATTAAGTAAAGATAAAGTTAAAACAGAGGAGTGCACATTAAGGTTTGTTTAACTCTTAAATACATATGTATTAAGAGACCCGCTGCTCTTACTCTATTTTATTCACAGATAAGAAAACATTGTGTAAACTGGAAAAAATTTCAGCATAAACAGAATGATAGAAACTTGCATACTCATCCATTAATTTTCCATTCTTGAGTACAAAAAATTTAGCTTCAAGGTTCACAAGCTCGGAACCTTTTCCTTTCCTGGAATCTTCTTTAAATACAAAATAACAATACATTTTCCAGTGATGAAACTAATTCTAACTGCTTTAACTACTTACGGTTATGGAGGTACATGCCTCAAAAAGGTCCTATTACAATTTACATGATTTTGAGAAACTAACATAACGTGAAATTGAAAATTCCTAATCTGTAGGAACAACCGCTTCTGATACGGTTGACGTGTAAAAAGCCGTTGACAAGGTTTATTGTGGATTACAGCTGTCTTCCTCTTTCCTCATGACGTCATTACGAAGGCTCCTAGAGTACGGCGGCAAACTTTGGCTAGTCCCCCCCGCAATGAATCCACACCGCTAATCGTTGTTTACCCCATGGTCAAACAGGTCAACTGCAGGGGTACTTGATTCAATAACTCACGAGCTCTTTGCGCCTCTGCATTTTATCATCTGGTTATAAACTTCAATACTTGCTACTTCCGCTCGGAGACTTGCTCGACGCTCAAACATGAAACTATAATATACATCCAAATAAAGTTTAACAATAAACTTAATTTGCATCGAGCTTTGAAACATTTCTTTTTTATGTTACAGTATAAAAACATTATACTATAGCATATACTTTTTCTAAATTTCATATTTTTTTTTTTTTTTTTTCAAAATAAAATAGAAAAGGATATGCAGATCATCCACAACATCTGGCTCCACCTGGGGATAGTGTTTTTGCCATGAAACACTAAGAACCTGCAGATCAGTGCCTTCACTTCGGGCATGGAGTCAAAAATTGCTAAATAAAAAATGTACAATGATAAAACCAAATATATACAATGATGGTCAAACAACTCTTAGTGTTGGAAATAATGTTTTAGATCTTTCTCATTCACAGGCATATCTATTGCTTCTCCTTCAAGATTTTCCAGCACGAAGGTATTATTCATCCTGGCCTCACTAATTTTGAACGGACCGTACCACAAAGGATCAAATTTGCCATGTTTCCCTTTGTCTTCCCTCCGGGTATCCCATCTTAATACCAGATCTCCATTCTGAAACATGATTTCTTTTGCTTTCCCGTCAAAAATTGTCTTCATTTTTTGCTGATAAGTAAGCAAATTCTCTCGAACTTTATTTCTGCTTTCACTTAACTCCATTACATTATTCATTCTTCTAATCATGGCATTAGGTTTTGCTTGAGCATATTGAAGGAAAGAAATCACAGGTTTCACCAACTGGGTGGGAAACAATGCCTGAGTACCATATACTAGTTCATAAGGTGACTTACCAGTGGATCTCCTAGTGGTCATCCTTGTTGCCCATAGAGAAAAAACTAGCTTTGAATCCCAATTCTTCAGGTTTTCATTTATTGTCTTCTTCAAAAATTTTACTAATGTTTTGTTAGAAGATTCTTCCAATCCATTTCCTTGTGGATGATAAGCTGTAGAATGAGACAATATCACATTATAAGTTTGACAGAAATTAATAAACTTGATTGAGTTGAAAACTTGGGCATTATCTGTCACAATCTTTACTGGACATCCGAATCTGCTAAAGATATTTTCTTCTAAAAAATTCATAACAACCAAATCATTTTCCTTCCTGGTAGGGATTGCCTCTACCCATTTTGTAAAATAATCTATAGCAGTAAGGATCCACTTAAATTTCCCACTAGATGGTGGATTGATTTCTCCAATGAAATCCAATCCCCATTGTCTAAAAGGTTCTTCAACAAACACAGGGAGAAGAGGTAAAGGGGCTAACCTTTTCTTTTTTGAGAACACCTAGCATTTTTGACAACTTATGATTGTTTTATATACATCATCAAATACAGAGGGCCAATAAAAACCTGATTTGAGAACTTTATGAGCAGTTACCTTCCAAACGTAGTGATCTCCACACAAACATTCATGATATTCTTTAATTACTTCTAAAACTTCCTCCTCTGTCAAACATAATAATAACACACAAGCAGGATCTTTCCAATATAGCTTTGATTCAATTATGACATAAGGTTGAGCCTTGAGTTTTAAAGCTCTGTATTTAGCTCTGTTTATTGAAGGAGGACAAGAAAGAAAGCATAAATAGTGAATAATATCTTTGTACCAATCTGAGCAGAGGAATTTATATTTAATTGCTGACTTTGACTGAATATTACCTGTTTCTCCATTGACTTCATCTACAGGTGTCAATAAATTAATTCCCAATGCTTGAAAATTTGACTCTATTAATAATTTGGCCAGTCCCAATCCTTTGATCAATTTTGTTGGTTTAACATCCAGGTCGTATTCTTGGATTTTAGCAATTCATTTGCCTCTTTTCCCTTCTACATCGCTCTGTACTAAAACATCCTTTACAGCAAAATTAGGAACATATGCTAAAATTTGGGACTGAAGAATATAGGTTCTGAATGCTTTCAATGCTTTCACCAGAGCATATCTTGTTTCTCCAATATATTATATTTTAATTCTTCATCTCGGAGCACCTTACTGAAATATGCTACAGGTTGTTCACATTTTTCTTCATTTCTCTGTAATAACACAGTAACAATTGTTGAGGAAGACGCAAATGAGAAAATTTGAAATGGCTTCAAATAATCTGGACTAATTAGAACAGGTGCTTCCTTTAGAGCTTCTTTAATCCTTTGAAAAGATCCGCTCACTTCTTTGTCCCACTTCACCTCAGCATCCTTTTTCAACATGTCTGTGATTTTCTTGACAATCTCTGCATAATTAGGAACAAATCTTCTTAGAAAATTAATTTTTCCAAGAAATCTCTGAATATCTTTCTTACTTTGGGGCAGTGGAATTAACTGTATTTCTTCGACCCTTGCTGGATCAATCTTCACTCCTTTTTTGGAAACAATATGGCCCAGCAGTTCAACCTCCTCCAGAGAAAACAAAGATTTTTTATGATTCGGCGATAATCCATATTTCCTACACTTCAAGAAGGATTTTTGCAAATGCTGTAGATGTTCCTCATCAGAGTTTGAAAAAATTGTGACATCGTCCAGATAAATAACCACAAACTTATCTCCTACAAATGAAATATCTATTGCTCTTTGGAATGTGGCTCTTGCATTCATTAGGCCAAATGGCATCCTGGCATGCATGAATGTTCCCCAGGGTGTAGTGAAAGTCATTTTATTTTGATCTTCCTTCTCCACAGCAACCTGGTTATATCGTGAAAAACCATCTACCATAGATAATCTGTAAGCTCCAGTCACTTTTTGCAAGACGAAATCCATTTTCAGCAAAGGATAATTATCTTTCAATGAAGCCCTATTCAAGTTCCTGAAATCTACACACAGCCTTATCTCTCCATTTATCTTTCTGACTGGTACAAGATTGGAAACCCAATCTGAATATCTGAGAGGAACAATTATTTTAGCCTGCAGCAATTTCTTTACCTCCTTTTCAATTTGGGCCAGTAACAATGGATTGATTTGTCTGAGTTTCTGTCTATGTGGTTTGACTCCATCTTTTAATGGGATTTTATGCTGAATAATATTCTTATCATAAGTCTTCAAATCATCATATGACCAAGAAAATACATCTTCAAATTGTTTGAACAGATCTATGTACCTTTGTTTATAGTCCTTCACAATGCCTTTGAACAATTTGACCATTTTAGGCTCATATTGAGTTCCTAAATTACAATCTTCCACATTTTCATCTTGATGTTCTTTCTTCTAATTCACCGCCACATCATTAGCATCAAACAATCTTTTGAGAGGTACCAAGCCTTTTGGTAAAATATTGTCTTTCAACTGAATAATTTGCTGATCACCAATTTTTTTTTTCAGAATCTTAGACATATCAGCCAAGTCATCTTCATCAGTTTCCAAATCAATCTGATGATCTTCAAAATATTAAATCATCAACAAAAATTGCTTAATCTGTTCATCATCCTCAAAAACCTGCCAATGTTTGATATTGTCAGGAATCGAAGGTTTGTGTCTCATCTCAATTTCATATCTTAGTCTTGGATTGATTGGAGGTTTGAATGTACTGGCTGCAACTGCTAAAGAATCAGCCATTCTATTCTCTTCTCTTGGGATAAATTGTAGGTTGAAAGCTTCAAAGTAGTTTTCAATTAAATCCCATACCTCATTCCTATATGTTCTTAACCTGGGATGTTTCGTTTGACACAAATTCTTAACTTATCTTATGATTAATTCAGAATCACCAAACACGGTCATAGACTGAATTCCAATTTGCTTAGCTGTCTGCAAACTAATGATTAATGCTTCATATTCAGCTACATTATTGGTGGATTCAAACTCCAATTTGAAAGAGAAAGGTACAAGGTTACCTTCCGGAGATACAAAAATGAAGCCAACTCTGGTGCCTTCTTTAGAAAAAACACCATCAAAATAGCACTTTCAAAGCTTGTTTGAATGCATCTCCTTATGTATAATGGCTAAAGGGAGCTGCCCTTGTGACTCTTCAGCAAACTCTGCATCTTCATGCAGCATGAAGCAAGAGAGGTCCTCCTTCTCTTGGCCATAAATAGGTGAATTACCTGCATCTTTCTTGGTAGCAATTTTTTGAAATCTAGTTTCTCTATATAACCTCCTTTCTTCCCCATTAAAAACAGGAATGATGGCATATGTAAAATCTAGCTTCAAAACTCCTCCAAGCTTTGCCCCCAAGATCTAGATAATAACATACGAAATCTGGCTGGAATATCTGCCACTACCATATCCATCATAATGCTCTTGGCTAGGATTTGAGCCAATGAAACAACTATATCCTTAATAAGACCCACACACTTAACCCTTTTTGAATCAAAAGAATAAAGGTCTCTGTATGGCTTAGTGATTTGTAAATTTAACTCTTTCATCACACACAATGGCATCAGATTGTGGGATGCACCAGAATCTAGCATACAATTATGTGAAACAAAATCATGTAATACAAGTGATATATAAAAAGGAGGGACAGACGAATCTACCTCTTCAACATGAGGCCCAAAAGTAACCACTGGTTTTTCTTCTTGCAGATTTACTATATTGCCTACTTCATCAGACTGAGATAAATTGATAAATTCTGCAATCTCCTTCTTATAACCAGGTGTTTTGATTAACTCAAGAAGAGGTATTTTAATTTTCACTTTTTCCAACTCTTTCGTCAAACTGAAAGTTTGATTCTATTTTGTCAAATTTTCAGGTTCTTCTTGATTTTTATTGGAATTTAGACTTTGATTAGAAGCAGTAACAACTTTCTCCAAAACATTAGGATCCTTAATCCTTGTTTGAGAAGCCTCAACTTGCTATTTTTCCTTCTCTTTTTCTTCATTCATGGGTTTTTTCCCTTTATCTGATTTCTTAATCTGGTTTTTCTATAATGGAGTCGCCATTGGAGTAGGTACTGATTCTGGTTCTTTTTCCTCATCATCTTGAGTTCTTAACCTCTTCTTTGACCTCAAATCGTATTTTTTATGTATTTCTGATTACATGAAGTCCGTAAACTATTTTCAATAATCATCCATCTCTTCTTGATCAAATAAAAGATCAGTTTTTTCATTTTCTTCCACTCTTTCTTCCCCAGTTTCTTCTTTTGTTTCATCATCTTCCATGTAGACAGCAGAAATTTGAGCATCATCTTCTTTTTCATCATCATCATCTGTTGAACGGGATGGAGCTGCCTCTATATACAAGGGTGCTTGCACATGATCTTAATCTTTCCTTTCTCTTTGAAGAATCTACAAAGGCTATTTTTTAAATTGGGGATTAAAAACCCCTCTACTTTGTCTCGCAGACTTATTATTATCTATTTCCAACTTCACCAATTTATTAGACAAATTTTTTATGACTTTAGTCATATCGCCAATTCTCTGATCTTGAGATGAGGCTTCTTCTTTAGCTTTTCCTTTATCTTGAACTTTACCAGCAGCGGACATATTGGCCTCAATCTCCAGAGCATCAGTTTGGATCTGATCCAAAGTGGGTGACCTTCTTTATCTCAATGTGAAACTGAACTCTAGTTCAAATGCACCAGAAAAAACAACGCTTGCTCCAATAGGAGGAGGTTTCATTTCCAAAGGCAAACTACTATACAATTTGTTAAATCTTTTCACAAAATCATTCATATTTTCATTAGATTTCTTCTTTATTGCATTGAATTCTGTCAAAGAATAACCATGGTCCCTTTTTTCACCCCATCTCTCAGTGAAACGTCTTTCTAGTTCATCCCAATCATTTATTGAACCATTAGGCAATCCTTTAAACCATTTCCTTGCCTCTCCACTTAGAGACTGAACAAAAAGTCTCATCACAACATCTAAATGCTCAACATTGAAATTCTCAGCAAATGTGCAAAACAAGGGCAAGTGTTGTTCTGCAGTTATTTCAGCTTCATCAGTAAATCTAGGGAGTAACTTGAGATATTGTTGAGGCATTGCATTCATTGGTTGGGGTAGATTTAATGGTGCATATCTATTCATCAAGAAAGCAGGGGCCGCCATGTTTATGCCCTGGTTAACTGCTCCTTGAGCGGGGGTAAAATGAATACCAGTTGTAGGTGGGGGTGAATGAGGTGGAACAACTGATATAGGGATTGGTGTATGAACGATTACAGAAGAGCTGGAAACTATAGGAGGTTGAGTTTCTGTAAGAGGAAAAGATATAGACTCAAAAGATTGCTCTTCTAATGTAGGCTCTTGAAAATGAATGGGTGATGGTGAGGATTCTTTTTCCGAGAAAATGAGTTTCTTGGAAATATCCTTGGATGAGAAAGTGCGTGAACTGTTGCCTGGTGCAAGCAGTGTAACGTCTGGTGTATCAAGTATTTTTGGTTTATGGCCCTTCTTTGAAACAAGCTTCTCAGGATCAGACAAAACAGGAACTTTTTGTTGAGAAGTATCTGACCTCGTGTGAGGTTTCTTAGGAGCCAGAGCTATTTTAAAACAAACACAACTTATTATTTCCTCCTCTCTGAACAACCAGAGGAAATGTAAAATAAAACCCAGGGAAAAACTTTCAAATCTTTGTCCCTGGCAACGGCGCAAATTTATGTTATACCTTAAGAGATAATCCCTTAGCTATGATAAGGAATCAGTGCTTAAGACATTATCTGATTATGTCACAAATGAATATATATCTGTCTCTATCTTATAAACCCTTAAACATTGATTATGTAACCCTTAAATATCCAATCCATGCATTTTTTGCAATGCTATACTTCACTTATGCTGAATTGAATGAACGGAAGAAAAAGAGAAGAGAATTTCAATCTGATATGCTGTTTCAAAAAGAATCTATAATTTTAAAACCCTGAAGAATTAAGTAAAGATAAAGTTAAAATAGAGGAGCGCACATTAAGGTTTGTTTAACTCTTAAATACATATGTATAAAGAGACCCGCTGCTCTTACTCTATTTTACTCACAGATAAGAAAACATTGTGTAAACTAGAAAAATTTTCAGCATAAACAGAATGATAGAAACTTGCATACTCATCCATTAATTTTCCATTCTTGAGTACAAAAAATTTAGCTTCAAGGTTCGAAAACTCGGAACCTTTTCCTTTCCTGGAATCTTCTTTAAATGCAAAATAACAATACAGTTTCCAGCGATGAAACTAATTCTAACTGCTTTAACTACTTACGGTTATGGAGGTACATGCCTCAAAAAGGTCCTATTACAATTTACATGATTTTGAGAAACTAACATAACGTGAAATTGAAAATTCCTAATCTGTAGGAACAGTCGCTTCTGATACGGTTGATGTGTAAAAAGCCGTTGACAAGGTTTATCGTGGATTACAACTGTCTTCCACCTTTTCTCATGACGTCATTGCGGAGGCTCCTATTGTATGGCGGAAAAATTTGGCTAGTCCCCCCCGCAATGAATCCACACCGCTGATTGTTGTTTACCCCGCGGTCAAACAGGTCAAATGCAGGGGTACTTGATTCAATAACTCACGAGTTCTTTGCGCCTCCACATTTTATCATCCGGTTATAAACTTCAATACTTGCTACTTCCGCTCGGAGACTTGCTCGATGCTTAAACATGAAACTATAATATACATCCAAATAAAGTTTAACAATAAACTTAATTTGCATCGAGCTTTGAAACATTTCTTTTTTATGTTACAGTATAAAAACATTATACTATAGCATATACTTTTTCTAAATTTCCGATTTTTTTGTTTTCAAAATAAAATAGAAAAGGATATGCGGATGATCCACAACATCTGGCTCCACCTGGGGATAGTTTTTTTGCCATGAAACACTAAGAACCTGCAGATCAGTGCCTTCACTTCGGGCATGGAGTCAAAAATTGCTAAATGAAAAATGTACAATGATAAAACTGGATATATACAATGATGGTCAAACAACTCTTAGTGTTGGAAATAATGTTTTAGTTATTGCCCATTCACAGGCATATCTATTGCTTCTCCTTCAAGATTTTCCAGCACGAAGGTATTATTCATCCTGGCCTCACTAATTTTGAACGGACCGTACCACAAAGGATCAAATTTGCCATGTTTCCCTTTGTCTTCCCTCCGGGTATCCCATCTTAATACCAGATCTCCATTCTGAAACATGATTTCTTTTGCTTTCCTGTCAAAAATTGTCTTCATTTTTTGCTGATAAGTAAGCAAATTCTCTCAAACTTTATTTCTTCTTTCACTTAACTCCATTACATTATTCATTCTTCTAATCATGGCATTAGGTTCTGCTTGAGCATCTTGAAGGAAAGAAATCACATGTTTCACCAACTGGGTGGGAAACAATGCCTGAGTACCATATACTAGTTCATGAGGTGACTTACCAGTGGATCTCCTAGTGGTCATCCTTGTTTCCCATAGAGAAAAAACTAGGTTTGAAACCAAATTCTTCTAGTTTTCATTTATTGTCTTCTTCAAAATGTTTACTAATGTTTTGTTAAAAGATTCTGCCAATCCATTTCCTTGTGGATCATAAGTTGTAGAATGATTCAATATCACATTATAAGTTTGACAGAAATTAATAAACCTGATTGAGTTGAAAACTTGGGCATTATCTGTCACAATATTTACTGGACATCTGAATCTGCTAAAGATATTTTCTTCTAAAAACTTCATAACAACCAAATCATTTGCCTTCCTAGTAGGGATTGCCTCTACCCATTTTGTAAAATAATCTGTAGTAGTAAGGATCCACTTAAATTGCCCACTAGATGGTTGACTAATTTCTCCAATGAAATCCAATCTCCATTGTCTGAAAGGTTCTTCAACAAAAACAGGGAGAAGAGGTAAAGGGGCTAACCTTTTCTTTTCTGAGAACACCTGGCATTTTTGACAACTTCTGACTGTTTTATATACATCAGAAAATACAAAGGGCCAATAAAAACCTAATTTGAGAACTTTATGAGCAGTTACCTTCCAACTGTAGTGACCTCCACACAAACATTCATGATATTCTTTAATTACTTCTGAAACTTCCTCCTCTGTCAAACATAACAATAACACACCAGCAGGATCTTTCCAATATAGCTTTGATTCAATTATGACATAAGGTTGAGCCTTGAGTTTTAAAGCTCTGTATTTAGCTCTGTTTATTGAAGGAGGACAAGAAAGAAAGCATAAATAGTGAATATTATCCTTGTACCAATCTGAGCAGAGGAATTTATAATTAATTGTTGACTTTGACTGAATATTACCTGTTTCTCCATTGACTTCCTCTACAAGTGCCAATAAATTAATTCCCAGTGCTTGAAAATTTGACTCTATTAATAATTTGGCCAGTCCCAATCCTTTGATCAATTTTGTTGGTTTAACATCCAGGTCGTATTCTTGGATTTTAGCAATCCATTTGCCTCTTTTCCCTTCTACATCGCTCTGTACTAAAACATCCTTCACAGTAGAATTAGGAACATATGCTAAAATTTGGGACTGAAGAATATAGGTTCTGAATTCTTTCAATGCTTTCACCAGAGCATATACTTGTTTCTCCAATATATTATATTTTAATTCTCCATCTCGGAGCACCTTATTGAAATATGCTACAGGTTGTTCACACTTTTCTTCATTTCTCTGTAATAACACAGTAGCAATTGTTGAGGAAGACGCAAATGAGAAAATTTGAAATGGCTTCAAATAATATGGACTAATTACAACAGGTGCTTCCTTTAGAGCTTCTTTAATCCTTTGAAAATATTCCCTCGCTTCTTTGTCCCACTTCACCTCAACATCCTTTTTCAACATGTCTGTGATTTTCTTGACAATCTCTGCATAATTAGGAACAAATCTTCTTAGAAAATTAATTTTTCCAAGAAATCTCTGAATATCTTTCTTACTTTGGGGCAGTGGAATTAACTGTATCGCTTCGACCCTTGCTGGATCAATCTTCACTCCTTTTTTGGAAACAATATGGCCCAGCAGTTTACCCTCCTCCAGAGCAAACAAATATTTTTTAGGATTCAACGATAATCCATATTTCCTACACTTCAAGAAGGCTTTTTGCAAATGTTGTAGATGTTCCTCATCAGAGTTTGAAAAAATTGTGACATCATCCAGATAAATAACCACAAACTTATCTCCTACAAATGCAATATCCATTGCTCTTTGGAATGTGGCCCCTGCATTCATTAGGCCAAATGGCATCCTGGCATACATGAATGTTCCCCAGGGTGTAGTGAAAGCCATTTTCTATTGATCTTCCTTCTCCACAGCAACCTGGTTATACCCTGAAAAACCATCAACCATAGATAATCTGTAAGCTCCAGTCACTTTTTGCATGACGAAATCCATTTTCAGCAAAGGATAATTATCTTTCAATGAAGCCCTATTCAAGTTCCTGAAATATACACATAGCCTTATCTCTCCATTTTTCTTTCTGACTGGTATAAGATTGGAAACCCAATCTGAATATCTGAGAGGAACAATTATTTTAGCCTGCAGCAATTTCTTTACCTCATTTTCAATCGGGGCTAATAACAATGGATTGATTTGTCTAAGTTTCTGTCTATGTGGTTTGAATCCATCTTTTAATAGGATTTTATGCTGAATAATATTCTTATCATAAGTCTTCAAATCATCATATGACCAAGCAAATACATCTTCAAATTGTTTGAACAGATCTATGTACCTTTGTTTATATTCCTTCGAAATGCCTTTGAACAATTTGACCATTTTAGGCTCATATTGAGTTCCTAAATTACAATCTTCCACATTTTCATCTTGATGTGCTTTCTTCTGATTCACCACCACATCATTAGCATCAAACAGTCTTTCGAGAGGTACCAAGCCTTTTGGTAAAATATTTTCTTTCAACTGAATAATCTACTGATCACCAATTTTTTTTTTTCAGAATCTCAGACATATCAGCCAAGTCATCTTCATCAGTTTCCAAATCAATTTGATGATCTTCAAAATCTTCAATCATCAACAAAAATTGCTTAATCTGTTCATCATCCTCAAAAACCTACCAATGTTTGATATTTTCAGGAATCGAAGGTCTGTGTCTCATCTCAATTTCATATCTTAGTCTTGGATTGATCGGATGTTTGAATGTACTAGCTGCAACTGCTAAAGAATCAGCCATTCTATTCTCTTCTATTAAGATAAACTGTACGTTGAACGCTTCAAAGTAGTTTTCAATTAAATCCCATACCTCATTCCTATATGTTCTTAACCTGGGATGTTTCGTTTGACACAAATTCTTAACTTGTCTTATGATTAATTCAGAATCACCAAACATGATCATAGATTGAATTCCCATTTTCTTAGCTATCTGCAGACTAATGATTAATGCTTCATATTCAGCTACATTATTGGTGGATTCAAACTCCAATTTGAAAGAGAAAGGTACAAGGTTACCTTCCAGAGATACAAAAATGAAGCCAGCTCCGGTGCCTTCTTTAGAAAACACACCATCAAAATAGCACTTCCAAAGCTTGTTTGAATTCAGCTCCTTATGTACAATGGCTGAAGGGAGCTGCCCTTGTGACTCTTCAGCAAACTCTGCATCTTCATGCAGCATGATCTTGATCTTTCCTTTCTCTTTGAAGAATCTGCAGAGGCTGTTTTTTAAATTGGGGATTAAAAACCCCTCTACTTTGTCTTGCAGACTTATTATTATCTATTTCCAACTTCACCAATTTATTAGACAATTTTTTTATGACTTTAGTCATATCGTCAATTCTCTAATCTTGAGATGAGGCTTCTTCTTTATCTTTTCCTTTATCTTGAACTTTACCAACAGCGGACATATTGGCCTCAATCTCCAGAGCATCAGTTTGGATCTGATCCAAAGTGGGTGACCTTCTTTCTCTCAATGTGAAACTGAACTCTGGTTCAAATGCACCAGCAAAAACAACCCTTGCTCTAATAGGAGGAGGTTTCATTTCCAAAGGCAAACTATTATACAATTTGTTAAATCTTTTCACAAAATCATTCATATTTTCATTAGATTTCTTCTTTATTGCATTGAATTCTGTCAAAGAATAACCATGGTCCCTTTTTTCACCCCATCTCTCAGTGAAATGTCTTTCTAGTTCATCCCAATCATTTATTGAACCATTATGCAATCCTTTAAACCATTTCCTTGCCTCTTCACTTAGAGACTGAACAAAAAGTCTCATCACAACATCTAAATGCTCAACATTGAAATTCTCAGCAAATGTGCAAAACAAGGGCAAGTGTTGTTCTGCAGTTATTTCATCTTCACCAGTAAATCTATGGAGTAACTTGAGATATTGTTGAGGCATTTCATTCATTGTTTGGGGTAGATTTAATGGTGCATATCTATTCATCAATAAAGCAGGGGCCGCCATGTTTATGCCCTGGTTAACTTCTCCTTGAGCGGGGGTAAAATGAATACCAGTTGTAGGTGGGGGTGAATGAGGTGGAACAACTGATATAGGGATTGGTGTATGAATGATCGCAGAAGAGCTGGAAACTATAGGAGGTTGAGTTTCTGTAAGAGGAAAAGATACAGACTCAAAAGATTGCTCTTCTATTGTAGGCTCTTGAAAATGAATGGGTGATGGTGAGGATTCTTTTTCCGAGAAAATGAGTTTCTTGGAAATATTCTTGGATGAGAAAGTGTGTGAACTGTTGCCTGGTGCAAGCAGTGTAATGTCTGGTGTATCAAATATTTTTGGTTTCTGGCCCTTCTTTGAAACAAGCTTCTCAGGATCAGACAAAACAGGAACTTTTTGTTGAGAAGTATCTGACCTCGTGTGAGGTTTCTTAGGAGCCAGAGCTATTTTAAAACAAACACAGCTTATTGTTTCCTCCTCTCTGAACAACCAGAGGAAATGTAAAATAAAACCCAGGGAAAAACTTTCGAATATTTGTCCCCGGCAACGACGCCAATTTATGTTGTACCTTAAGAGACAATCCCTTAGCTGTGATAAGGAATCAGTGCTTAAGACATTATCTGATTATGTCACAAATGAATATATATCTGTCCCTGTCTTATAAACCCTTAAACATTTATTATGTAACCCTTAAATATCAAATCCATGCATGTTCTGCAATGCTATATTTCACTTATGCTGAATTGAATGAACAGAAGAAAAAGAGAAGAGAATTTCAATCTGATATGCTATTTCAAACAGAATCTATCATTTTAAAACCCTGAAGAATTAAGTAAAGATAAAGTTAAAACAGAGGAGCGCACATTAAGGTTTTTTTAACTCTTAAATACATCTGTATAAAAAGACCCGCTACTCTTACTCTATTTTATTCACAGATAAGAAAACATTGTGTAAACTGGAAAACTTTTCAGCATAAACATAATGATAGAAACTTGCATACTCATCCATTAATTTTCCATTCTTGAGTACAAAAAATTTAGCTTCAAGGTTCAAAAAATCGGAACCTTTTCCTTTCCTGGAATCTTCTTTAAATACAAAATAACAATACAGTTTCCAGCGATGAAACTAATTCTAACTGCTTTAACTACTTACGGTTACGGAGGTACATGCCTCAAAAATGTCCTATTACAATTTACATGATTTTGAGAAACTAACATAACGTGAAATTGAAAATTCCTAATCTGTAGGAACAATTGCTTCTGATACGGTTGACGTGTAGAAAGCTGTTGACAAGTTTTATCATGGATTACAGTTGTCTTCCACCTTTCCTCATGATGTTATTGTGGAGGCTCCTCGAGTACGGCAGCGAACTTTGGCTAGTCCCCCCTGCAATGAATCCACACCGCTGATCATTGTTTACCTCGCGGTCAAACAGGTCAACTGCGGGGGTACTTGATTCAATAACTCACGAGCTCTTTGTGCCTCCACATTTTATCATCCGGTTATAAACTTCAATACTTGCTACTTCCGCTCGGAGACTTGCTCAACGCTTAAACATGAAACTATAATATACATCCAAATAAATTTTAACAATAAACTTAATTTGCATCGAGCTTTGAAACATTTCTTTTTTATGTTACAGTATAAAAACATTATACTATAGCATATACTTTTTCTGAATTTCAGATTTTTTTTTTTAAATTTTTTTAAATTTTTTTATTTTCAAAATAAAATAGAAAAGCATATGCGGATGATCCACAACAGTAGGCTGGCTCATGATGAGACCCCCTATCCTCTCTTAAAATTTTGCATGTAAGCGTAGTACTTCTTTTTGAATTGTAACATCTTGATTTATAAGGAGGTCACTGTGCTGGTGTGATAGCCAGATAGTCATAATGCCATTCACTAGGATTATAATAGAGTGATCAGGCTGGCTCATGATGAGACCTCTTGTCCTTCAAGTAGATGATAAGGTCATTACCCTAGTGTGGTAGCCATTGTGGGCATGTCACTTGTTAAATCCCTATGATCGTGGTAGGCTGGATCGTAATGAGACCTCTTGTCCTTCAAGTAGATGAGAAGGTCATTACCCTGGTGTGGTAGCCATTGTGGGCATGTCACTTGTTAAATCCCTATGATCATGGTAGGCTGGATCGTAATGAGGCCTCCTATCTTCTTAAAGATTTGCATGAACACATCATAGTTGCTTTTTATACATAAAGGGAGGCTCATTAACTCCTTAAGAGTTAGGGATGGTGAAAGAAGAGAAAAAAAAAATACCAATACCATTAATACCCCTTGGTCCCATTCCTTCATGTTGGAGGGACATATTACTCGAATAGTGCATAAAGATATACCATCATAAGGTCATGTATTGTATGATAACATGTTTAAACTGGGGATTACTTAGCCTTTCATTTCATGTGTACATAATGTCAGCTTCCTGTTTAAGGATTATAGTGCCAAAGAGTCATCATATTGGTAATTTTATCGTTTTCCCTCTCTTTTTCAACTGCCATTCCCTACTCAAGGTTATTCAATTTGAACAGCAAAAAAACGCAAAAAGAATGGGTATTTAATTTGGTTGAACAAAAGTTGTTCAAAGATTGAACAACATCTATTCACAGATTTCTCAGCACAATTAAAAATGCCAAAAAAATGGTTTCTCAATTCGACTGAACAACATCCGTTCAAAGATCAAACAACAATTGTCCCTGAATTGATCAACAAAGAAAAAATAAAAACATAGAAAACTACTGTTCAATTTGATTGAACCACGGTCATTCAAAGATTGAACAACAACTGTTCACAAATTGAATAGAAAAAATAAAAACACACGAAATGGATGTTCCATTCGGTTGAACAACAGCCATTCAAATATTGAACAAAAGCTGTCCACAAATTGAACAACAAAAATAAAAACACACACGACGGTCGTTCAATTCGATTGAACAGCAGCCGTTCAAAGATTTAACAGAGGTTGTCCACGAATTGAACAACAAAAACACCAACAAACTACTTGTTCAATTTGACTGAATAACAGTTGTTCAAAGATTGAACAACAACTATCCACGAATTGAACAAAAAAAAAAACGCAAAAACGGTTGTTCAATTTGGTTGAACAACAGCCGTTCAAAGATTGAACAACAGCTGTCCACGAATTGAATAGCAAAAATAAAAACTCAGAAAATGGTTGTTCAATTTGAATGAACAGTAGCCATTCAAATATTGAATAGCAACTATCCATGAATTGAACAGCAAAAATAAAAACGCCAATGAACGACTGTTCAATTTGACTGAACAACAGTCGTTCAAAGATTAAATAATAGTTGTCCACGAATTGAACAAAAAAAATAAAAATGAAACTTACACGAAAAAGAAATTGTAAGTGTGAAGAATGTACAACAAGATAGGACATTTATATACATTATTTACAAGTGATGGTAGCAAACTTCTCATGTACTTGAGTTTGTGGGGTTGTCATCCCCTTGTGCCACAACTTGGATGGTGGGATCATTTCGTGCCTATTGGCAAAAATATTATTTTGTGAGAGGCTTGTGATAGAGGCACACTCTGTGTTCGCTAACTTGGAATGTTGAACCAGACCCATCTATGGTGGTCAAGGTGAGTGTGTCGTTGTTGTGTACTTCCTGAATCTCATCTGGACTGAGCCACCTTGTTTGTAGTTTTCCCGGGAAATCTTGGAATCTGGAGTCATAGAGGAGGGCTAAATATCCTTTTTGGAATACCTTCTTCCTGATAAGGTTATCATTCCATTTAGCTTGCTATTGTTGGATGATCGTTGTGCATTATAGGGCTAGCAGTTGCATTTCATCTAAATCATTTATTTGCTTGAGTCTCCTAGCTTGGGCTTCTGTTAAGTCCAATCCTACTTCCTGGGCTATTCTCAGAGTTTTGATTTCAAATTCAATAGGAAAGATAGGTTCCCTCCCAAATACTAGCTGATATGGTGAGTATCCAGTGGTGTTTTGCCAGGTTTTACGATAGGCCCATAAGGCTTCTGGAAATCTAGTGGCCCAATCCCGGCGATGTGCTGATACCGTTTTGGTAAGGATTGCTTCCAGAACTTTGTTGGTGCTTTTGACTTGGCCATTTTCCTATGGGTGGTAAGGGGACATAACTCTATGGGTGAAATGGTGATTTCTTAGCGTGGATGTAATTTTATTACCTATGAATTGTGCCCCTCCATCGGTTATCACTTCCTGTGGCAAGTCGTATTGTACGAATAGTTCAAAAAGAAACTTAATTACTGATTCTTTCATGGCTCTTGACAAGGCCACTGCCTCTACCCATTTGGTTACATAATCTGCGGCAATTAATATGTGGGCTTTCTGGTTTGATGGTGGGTTGAATGGCCCAACAAAGTCCAACGCCCATTGTTCGAATGGTTCTACCACCAATTGTGGTTGTTGCGGAATTTCATCAGCTTGGCCTGGGTGACCCATTATTTGGTAGCTATCGTAGGCCTGGACATATTTCTTTGTGTCTTTGAAAATCGTAGGCCAATAATAGCCTAATTGCAACACTTTATGCCCTGTCATGCGTTCTACGAAATGGCTGCCACAAGGTTCATCGTGACAGGCTCGTAAGATGTCATAGATTTCGTCCTCTTTGATGCATCTGCATATGTGCATATCAGCTCCTGTGTGGAAGAGGTAACCACCAATCTAGGAGAACCTTGTGTTGCATTGTACAATCAGTTTCTCTTCTTTTGGTGTTAAATGCCTAGGTAGCCTCCCGACTGCCAAGTAATTTGCGACATCTGCATACCATGGTTTTTTTATTGCTACAGCAAACAAATGTTCGTCGAGGAACTGGTCATCGATCTTTAGCGTGTCATCTATCTTGGGAACCCTAGACAGGAATTCCGCGACCACGTTTTCCTTCCCTGGGTGATCTTTGATTGTTATATCGAATTCCTGCAACAACAGTAACCAACGAGTTATTCTCCCATTTGTGATTGGTTTATTAGCGAAATATCTAATAGCAGAGAGATTAGTATACAAGAGTACTTGATAACCATTTATATAGTGCCTAAATTTATTAATGGCATAAATGACATCTAGGAACTCCTTCTCGATCGTAGTATAATTCAGTTCGGCAGGAGTGAGGTTTTTGTTGATATAATAAATGGCATAGGGTTTTCTATCTTCTTCTTGGCCAAAGACCGCTCCTATTACTATGTCGGAGGCGTATGAAGAGATGTGAAAGGGCAGTTTCTAGTTAGGTCCTTGAAGGATTGGTGCTGTTGAGACCAATTTCTTCAAATCTGCAAAAGCGGTGTCACATTTATCCCTCCAATGGAATTCAACATTTCCAGTTAATGCATACAAGGGTGTGGATATTTGTGAAAATTTATTTATAAATCTACGGTAATACCCTGCATATCCTAGAAAACTGTGTACTTCTGTCTGTGTACGGGGTGTAGCCAATAGAAGGATCACTTCTATCTTACCCGGATTTACATGTATCCCAACTGCAGAAATGTAGTGGCCTAGGATCACTCCCTCTGTCATCATCACGTGACATTTCGCATTGCTTAGACATAGCCTAGTAGCAATACAACATTCCATCACCTTTTCTAGCATTTCTAAGGCTTAGTCAAAGTCCTCCCCATACAGTGTAAAGTCAGACATATAGATTTCAAGCCCTTCATTTATTAAGTCAGAAAAAATGCTAATTATGGCTCTCTGAAATGTTGCTGGGGCATTACATAATCCAAACGGTAAAACTCTGTAAGAAAAAGTACCCCATGGGCAGGTAAAGGTTGTCTTATCTTGGTCTTCGGGAGCTATTTGAATTTGATTGTAGCCGTTGAATCCTTCAAGAAAGGAGAAGAACCGTTTCCCATCCAATGTATCAAGGACTTGGTCAATGAAGGGGAGGGGGAAATGGTCTTTCTGCGTTGCCTTATTCAATTCTTTGTAATCCACGCAGATTCTCCACTTCCCATTCTTTTTAGGGACGATTGTTAGTCATCGGCAATTTTTTTTGCCTTTGTAGATGACTAAATGTCTATCCTATATTTCTAGAAACAAAATTCATGAACATTGTGAGTTCTAGAAATCTCACTGCCTTCATTATCCTTAGAGAAATTTCTCACTATTCTACTATTTTGTCACTCCATGGTCAACCTACCACTTCTAAGAACCCCTCATGGGCTTATGCCACTCATCTTCATCCTATTTTCCCACATATAACCTCATCACTCTATTTTTTCCTTGCCCATAACTCCATTTTCCACCTAGGGTTTCCTACAATCTTAACTCATGCCCATGATCCCCAAGTCCCATAAGCATTGATGGTCCCTAAACTATCTCTGTAGACTCTTTAGATGAATCAAGCACATTGGATTTTGGATCTTAAATACACCACTTTTTCAATACTCTGTTTTTACATTTGAATATTCCAAACCAATTTTTAGTCAAAGAGAGGTCAAAGAATCCTCACTAGGTCAATTAGGGTTTCATGTTTTTCAAGGTCATCATCTCCAAAAAGATTACCATTCAGCTTCAAAAGTCTACACATAAGGTAATGGGCTATCTTGACACTCTTGAAGAAGTAATAAGAGGCCAACCAACAGAATAAATTGGTAAGGTAAGAGGTTTGTTACTCAATGATGGCATCTTGTAGCAAGAGAGACAAGAAAACTAGGGTTTTTGAGGGAAATTTTCTTGGTTTCATGACCTCCATGATTAAATCATCAACAAGGCTTGTATCTTGATGCTCTTACACCTCCTCCTATCCTTAATATACCTTCACAAACACTCCCCATCACTCCTATCCCTCAAAATCATCATTTTTCTACAAAACCTAGTCTATTGCCACAATTTGACAATTTTTGAGACTAGGCCTGTGTTTTGCCCTTTTGGACCCCTTCCCCTCACTCAATTCTTGAAATTCCACTTTCCCCTACTCTCTAACTTCTATCCCTATCCCCAAAAATTTCCCCAAGAATTTAGACAACCTTTAACCCCTTCACTCCCCTCCCTCTACAAGGCAGTCCTAAATCCCCTACACCAAGCCCTAATTTCCTCTTCCAACTAAGCTAGGGTTTGATGTGAAAAGGAGGAAAAAGAGAAAAGGATTCATTTTATATATCATGTCATCAATTTTAATTCCATACCCACTCATAAACATCATGCCTCCATCATTTTCCAAAAAATTCATTCCAAGAGACAAGCCACGTGTCACGCCTAAGGCCAGTTTTTCTTCAAACCATGTTTCTGACCAAAAAAGATTAATTTGACAATATTGAGAGAGGTTTTTGTCCAATATGGTCTCAAGAAGAAAAACCTCCTTCATTTTTTACACATGTATGATGGTTTGGGATCAATGTCAAAAATACAAGTATCACGAGAGAATTTTTGCACTGTTGGAGTAACCTTGGAAAAATCAGTTTTTTTCATAGCTAGAGTGTCCAAATGACTTTTTTATGGTTCAAATGACAACTAGACTAGAAGATATTTCCAATGATCTATCATGAGCTCAATTTGAAGTTGTGGAAGGCCTCCAAAAGTTGTCTGCAACAGCACTCTAGATTTCAGCACCATCACTCAACACCTTTTTGACCAGTCCTGGAGAATCAACTTTTTACAAGGAAAATTAACTTCAATCAGGAAAAAAATGGTATATTTGAAAGTTATACAGGTTAATATTTCCAACACACTATCACGGGCTTAATTCCGACATCGGGAAGGCCTCCAAATGCCCTCTGCAAAATGATGTTGTGCTCCTGGGAGATCGTGCTGCGCTCTTGGCCCAGTGTTACACACTTGTGTTACGCACCTACGTTACGCTCTTGTGTTACGCACCTAAATTAAACTCCTGTGTTACGCTCCTATGTTACACACAGACATAATTTCTCTCAAATTGCTAAAAGAAGCAAAATTTCAGTTTTTCACCTTCAAAGCTTCTACACAAGTCAAGACACAAGAGGAGGCTGGGTGACATCAAACAAACCTCAAAACACTGAGTGCACTCCTGGAGAGTTTCATCTTGCCTTCATTTTCAAAACCTTTCCCTCACTTCACTCATTGCAACCTTTTGACCCAAAGTCCCTCAAACAGTTTTCAAAAAAGCCTTCTAAAGAACCAGCCACCATGTCTGAAGCAAAGATTCACACAAGCAGTGATGAAAGTCAAAGAACTACTGAGCCACAAAAAAAAATCAAGAGACAAATGCAAGTTAGACAAAAGTTGAAAACATTGAGGAAAATGCACGAGAGTGATGATAGCATGGATAAAAGTGATGAAAATGGTAAGGACAGTAGGGAAAAAACAGAGCCTAATGATGAAGAAAATAATGATGACATAGAGGAGGAAAATGAACATGATAGTCTGAAAATAAGGAAGACAGTAAGCCATTGGATCAAAACAGTGCTAGTGGTGACACCCATAAAACAATCTCTGGTGCAGAAAAGAGTGTTGATGATGAGCAAGATGACAGCCAAGGGGATTATGAAAAGAACAATGAAAATGATAGCCAGCAGGAAAGTGCCCAAGACAGCCAAGAAGGAGATGATTTTGAGCATAACAGTGAGCCCAATCACAGTGACAAAGGTGCTGAAATAAATGAAGAAAATAAAGATGAAGAGATAGGGGAAGAGGGTGAAGAATCTGAAGACCAAGAGCAAACAAATAATAAGGGTGAGACAAAGTTGAGGGTGAAGACATTGCCCAAGATAGTGACCCTACAAAGATTGCAAATAGTGATACAAAAGATGAAATTGAGGGTGAATACAGTGGTTAAAAATATGAAGAAGAGGACATTCATGAAGACAAAAATGTACCAAGCAATGATCAAGGCACCTCTTACATTGCAAAGGAGAATGACTGTGCACTATGAACGAAGAAACCACTTTGCAAGGAAAAAACTCAAAATTGCCAAAAATGAGGGCTCGGCACCAAATGATGAAAAGGACCAAGCTAAGCTTAATATTTTGGCCCAATATTTTCTATAGGTCTCCAATGACCCATGAGGCACCTACCTACCAAATTTGAGGCAAATTGGGCTACTTTTTTGTTTTTTTCCAAATTTTGACCACTAGGAGTGCAGCACCCTAGGTGTTACGCACAAAATTGGTGCTTCTTCAGCTCTGAAAGTTTACATTTTTGGATTTTTTACATCACCAACAGTCTACCCACAAAATTTCAGATCAATTGGAGTAGTTTCACCCCCTCAAAAGGTAAAAAAACACCTAAAATTTGACCTTTCTGCCTCCTTTTCAGAGCAAGTGTTAAGCACAGAGTAGTGTTGGGAGATTTGATTTTTGGGTAGGTAAATGGCATCCATTCAGCACAAATAAAGTATTTGTGGAAATTATACTCATCACTCTTTCCAATGAGCCATCACGGGGCCAAATACGATGCCGGG
Organism: Pinus albicaulis; assembly: GCA_034641835.2. NCBI lineage: Eukaryota > Viridiplantae > Streptophyta > Pinopsida > Pinales > Pinaceae > Pinus > Pinus albicaulis. Next base: position 819,443,063 of record CM076571.1, read on the forward strand.
AAGGAGTCTAAAACTCAGCTACAACAGACCCTATTGTTTGCTGAAAAGGTGTTATGCATAGGAGCAACCTTTTGCCAAAAAAGTCAACAAAACACACGGATTGATGGAAAAGGATTTTTTAATATTTTCTTGGAAAAATCACTCCTGATTTGATTGGGGAGTTATGTTTTGGTGTTTTTCATTTATTTTCTTATCAACTACATGTCTTGGGCCTTACATGGTCATTAAGCACATTTATGGAATTTATGATTAGATTAGGATTTTTGGAAGCCTCTTAGGGCTTCCCACCTCCTCAGCTGCTCCATAAATAGAGCTTGAGGCTCTCATGTATTAGTGGGATTTTGATGACTTATTCTGGAGCAATACATAGTCTCTTGGAGTTTTTGATGAGAATTTGATGTCTTGGAGCTCATGCATGACCTGATTTGTTTGTTGATGGAGAAGGACTGTTTGCAGGATCCATAAGCCTGGTTGATGGTGATGTGTTTCTCTTTTGTTCATGTTTTATAGTTTTCATTATGTTTCCATATTTCTATGTTGCAGTAGGACAAATAATTTAGACTAAGACATGTTTTCTAATGGCACCTTAGGTCTGTTTGTTTCCTTCACTACCTTAATGTTTTCTTCTGCTAGGATATATTAGAGAATTCATCTTTTTTTCTCTCTAATGATTTCTTATGCTTGTCTATTTCTTGAGTGGTTTATATCAGTTGGTTTCAACATTTTTCATGGATAGCCCTGCATATTTGTTGCTACTAAATACTCTGTTCTTGGAATCATCTCTTTAAAGCATCTTTGCCTAGGTTTATCAAAGAAGTATGTTTCAATCATGCTCTTTGCCTTTACTTAGCTAAATTTTTTTCAAGGAACCTTCATAGCTATAACTTTAGATTTTCAGGGTTTTCTCTCCTTCTATTGTTATAGTTATTTGTGCATCTTAAATATTTTCTCCTCTTGATGATGAAATCTATGAAATTTAAATAAGTTTCTTGCCTTTCTATATTTCATTTGAATGTTTGTCTTGGATGATTATCTACTTTCAGCCTGAAATCAAATGGATTAGGTTTTGCTTATGCCTTTTATTCTCTTGCTATGCTTATAAATATTCTAACTCCCTAAGTTTAAAAGTATATAAAGGATTCTGTTCTGACCTTTATTAGCTTTTTGTTCTCAAGCTTGATGTCCATCTCATGATCCTTCACAACCTCAAAGATCCACCAACCAAGTTAAAATTTCCCTGCAAATACTCTTAAAACCATTGATGAACTTACCTTGACCTTGTTATAATCCATTGCCCAATGACTTAAAAATCTTCCTTGTTTTCTATCTAATCTATCCGAGCATCATACCCAACCAAAAACAATCAAAATACCCTGCACTTAACATCTAGCCTAAAATCAACCCTGATCAGCAAACAAGTTCACATCTTTGCACCTACTAGAGAGATCCCTCTCTGAATCCAGGAAGGCTAGGTCCTTGGATTCTAAAGCTTGGTTTGATGTTACCCCTGTCCATTTGTATCTCAATCAATCTAGAAAATTACGGGGAGCTAACAAGGACTACCAGAGGGGAGACCCATTTTCTATCTGAAATAGGATAAATGAAATTTACATCTAACAGCTTTTGTAGCTCCTCTTTTACAATATCCTTTAAGTGTGGGTTTAGTCTTCGTTGAGGTTGTCTAATGGGGCGTGCTTCCTTATCAGTATAGATGTGGTGTGTGCATAGTTGTGGGTCTAAACCCTTCATGTCTTGGTAGTCCCACACAAATTCCCCTTGGTGCTTCCAGAGGACTTTTATGAGCTTTTGTTTTTGGTCATCATCCAAATTGCCATTAATATTCAGAACCTTTCCTGGCTCGATCTCAATAGGTATGCTGTTACGAACAATGGTTGTGGATATATGTTGATTCTCGAAGTCTGTCATAGGATTCTCTTGATCTTTGTTTTCGAGGACTGTTTTCAACATCTAGCATTTTAGATTTCCAGGCGTGGGTGACTGAGTCATAAATTATTGATTACATCATCTTCAGTTTGATCCTTGAATTTGAGAGCTTCTACTAGTGTCGAAGGTGGACGAACATTTTGCTCCCAATATGTATATGGATGTTTGTGAATTTTTACCGTGGGTAAGCTTGGTTTGGCAAGTGGATAGATAAAGATATTATTTATGGAATCTCCTCTAGTGATAGTCATGCTACCTACTCAGCAGCCTATGTAAGCATTTGCTGTGGCCAGCTAAGGTCGCCCAAGAAGGGTGCCCTTCCATCGTGTTTTTTTGGATTAATGACTAAAAAATCAACTGGGTATTCCCATGAGTCCACAAAGACTAGGATTTCCTGCACTATTCCTTCTGGTCTGATAAGAGACCTAACATCCAATTCCAGAAGTGTGGCCGTAGGTACTAAAGTTGATATTCCCAATTTTTTCGCAAGCACCAGTAGTTAGGATGTTAATGGCTGCCCCTAGGTCAACCAATATGTTTGGAAGTGAGTGGCCAGATATTTGTACTGTTATAATGGGGTTTCCTAGGTCTTCATATTTCACGGGTGGTTCCCTACCTAGCAACAAGTCAGATAGCGTTCCTACCACATGAACGGTGGGTGCAGCCTTTGTTTTCTTAAAAAAAAAATTTCCACATAATTCTTTGATTGTCTTTGCATAGATGGGAATCTCTTAGATGGCCTGGAGAAGAGGAATTTTGATACAAAGGTTTCTTAATTCCCCCAGGATGCCAAAATCTAGAGTGATTATAGGCCTGGGCAGAGTTAATCTTTCAGGAAATGGAGGCGGAATCACCCTAAGTTCTTTAGGTCTTTGTTGATCAACTGTTTCCTTATCTTTACCTATTTTTGTCCCTATTATCTTTATTAGGCTAGGTTCTGTTGAGGTTTCAATTCAGGACTGAGGTGGAGTCGTGGCTTCTACAGGTAAGATGGTACGTCCTAGCCTTAGCCTTAGTTCGTTGCATTGTTTCTGTTCGGCATCGGAATTTGGATTTTCTATGATCTAAATTAGTTGAACTGGTCTGTTGTTGGGATTAGGATTAGGTTGAGCTGGCAATTAAGGGCATATGATAGGCTGCTGGTTGTGCTAGACCGGGTATGGCGCTAGTAGTGTAGGTTTATTTTGGGTCCCTACTCTTATCGGTAGATTGGTCATTCCCATGGGTCATTGCCAATTCCAATTGGTGTTTTGAGGAGGGGGGTTTGGCCACTAGGTTTGATATGGGAAATTTTGCCAATAAGGGGGAGAACAAGGAAAGTTAGGCCAATTATTCCCTGATGAGGGTTGTATAGGCCAAGGTGGCATAAGAAACGACTGGTTGGCCAAGCAGAAAAATAATTTTGGGTCTGCCACGCTGTTGCTGGGTTTTGGTGGTTAAACTGTGGGGAGGAAAAGAACCGAGGCAGGTCTTGTGGCATGCCAGGTCATGCTTGCCATTGCCGATGCTGATTCATTAAATAGACTGGTTTTGTCTCTTCCTCTACTTCCTTGTAGACCACTTTCAGCCCGGGAAGTGAAGGACATTGGTCCATGGTATGATCCTTAGTGCAGATAGCACAAGTTTGAACCATGTCTAAAGGACATTCCCTCTAGTTGTGCTCCTTCCGACATCTTGGGAAGAAGACGGCTAAGTTCTGTTCTGCGACAACTTGATTCTGCTTGGCTTGTAAAATGTCAAGCTGCATTGTCAAAGTACCCAAGATGTCAGTTTTGAAATCCTCTAACAGATTGCCAAATTCTGCTCTAGTTACATTGCCATATTTGAGGTTTTTTTTTTATAGAACCATGCTCACTTGGTCGATTTCGCGCACTATCCCGGGAGCATCTAATGCATAGAGAAATAATCTCATCGCATTCTTCCTGGTAAATATCTCCTTTTCCCATTATGTTAAGTGTTTCCACTCATTCTTTTTTCATTCCTTTAATCATTGTGGCTTTTAAGATGTCCTTGGATATCGTGGTATATGGAGACCTTTGTAAATTGTATTGAAATATTTCTATGTATTCTTCTAATGTTTCATTGTCTTTTGCAGTCATATTGAAGATTTCATCTTTTAGATCTCGGGTTCGGCAGTAGTCTTGGTATTTGTTAAGAAAAATGTTCTTCATTTGGTCCCAATTATTTATAGTTCCCCCACCTAATCCCATGAACCAGTGTAGCACAGTTCCTTTTAAGGTAGAGGGAAATAGTTTATTTTCTGGGAATCGGTGGTGTAGTCATATCCCCTACATAATACATCAAATTCAAATAGGAATGCATCAGGATCTTCCGTGATTAATTCATGAAAGGTAGGAATGTTGTGCAAGGGAATGGAATTCATAGGGGTGTTGGCAGCATGATCAACAATAGGGTATTCTAATGTTGATGTCTGACTCTGATTCTGATTTTGATTATTTTCCATCTGATCAAAGAGGTGCCAGAAATCTTTGGGAATTTCTTGATTTGGAGGAGTAATTATAATGGGCTTGGGAGGTGAATGCGGTGGGGGTTTTACAGTGCTTACCTGATCTGGGATCCCGAGTACTTCTGTTTCGATCACTCTTTCAGGGGACATAAGTTTTGATATTTCTATGTGAATTCCTCCACTAGTTCCCCCCCCCCCCCCTTCCTGTAGGTTGCAATAACCTCCCTCTTTTGAAGGGTCAGTGCCTATATGATCGGTAGTCTGCAGTCTTTGCTCAGATCGTTATGTCTCACAGTGAATCTCAGCGTAGGCTATAGATGGTGAGGCTTCCGCCTGAGGGAGTATGTTAGGACTTTGAATGGAAACAGTTCTGGGTCCTATAGATGCCTAAGATTCAACTTTCTTAATGATTTCATCTATATATGTTGTTCTTCCATGGATCACTGTTCCTTTGGATTGTGAGGATATTTGCGAATGATTTTAGATTGTTTCTATCATTTTATTCCTAGTCATAAAACAAGAGCAACTATTTTACTGGTCTTTGCATGACTTGCTAGGAAGCGGGCTAGAGGGCAAGCATGTTGCTTGCCGGTACGCAGGTTCTTACCTCTCGTTTTCAATACCCAATTCTTCACAGCAATGGAGAAAGATGAATGAAGGAGATCACTCTTAACACTCTCCCTGGCAATGGCGCCAAAATTTTGGTGTCCCAAAGATGGCTTATTATAGACAACTCTAGTGCTTCTCATTTAATTATCAACCTAAGGTAAATCTTCTTATTTCAAGAGTGTTGGCACAATATATGCGAGTGAGATTTCCTAATAGTTACTCTATGTTTCTTATGAGGAAGAATTAGTTAGCCTCCTAAATTCAATTAACTTAACGAGGGGTGGCCTAGATTGATTCTTACCTAAGATCGAAACATCAGGATTGAACAACTATCTAATTGAATTAAACAGTAGTCTAAATGAACTGAACAACAATCTAGATGAATTGAACAACAATTGAATTGAATTGAACAACATTCTAACTAAACTGAAAAGAAATCTAGATGAATCGAACAACAATGGAATTGAATTGAACAACAGTCTAAATAAACTGAACAACAATCTAGATGAATTGAACAACAATGGAATTGAATTGAACAACAGTCTAAATAACTGAACAAAAATCTAGATAATCGAACAACAATTGAATTGAATTGAACAATAGTCTAATTGAAGCAATCTAAATGAATTTGTACAACAATTAGTTATATAATTTTTCAATGGAATTCTCTTTGTAAACTAATTAATCGACATTGATCGACGATTGGACGCTTCACTGTGCTAAAAGAATAATGCAATCCATAAAGACAGATAACATCGAAAGCAACTTATTCTATGATCTGTAAATCAATTGAAATGATATTGGAAGAAACTGGAACCATCTACTAGTGATGAAGCATTATTATAAGCTGGAAAATACGATTGCAATTATCCTAACTCGAGAACACAATTGCTAACAGTCCTGAAGAAAGAGAAACTGTAAATTTATTGAATGGAATTATACTTTACAACTACATCAGATACTTAGGCATTGGTTCTGCGACTACACATAGTATGGGAATTTGCGAGGAACTTCCAGGGGTTGGTCCAAGACCACCAGAAGCTCTAGCGTAGTAAAAACTTCAAAATATTGTTGTTCAAAGCTCTATATTATATCTAGTGATATTACAAAAATACAATTAGACAAGTTGTTTCTGATGCACTGATTGCAATGAATTTCTTATTCTTTTCTGACTCCCTTTATTGTTCATCCTTCGTCCTTTTAAGAGCTAATTTCACAAAATGAGAAAGTATTTCCCAAACGACAACTCGATGTGTGTGGCTGTCATTTGAGTTCTTGGGCTTGGATTTGTCTGTCTGCCTTTTTCCGGCCACTAGGAGTTACCGAGATCTCACACATTTGCGCTCATTGGTTAGCTTCTGTTTTCTACTGGTGCAACCACTCTGCCTTCCTGCATGCGGAGATAAGAGAAGTCAAATTTCTGTTATAAAAACATCCCTTTTTTCATTAGCCTAGTTGTTCTAGTTTTCATAAGTCTTTTCTCTCTTTATTGTTAATATGGAGGGGAATTCCCCAAAATTGTAACATAATTTGAAGTAATTATAGGGTGAGAACATACCTTAATTTGGGCCCAACATAGGTCAGATAGTGACATTAGTGCTCTATTTTGAAGGTTTTCTTGACTATGTCCCTTTCATGAATTTCAAGGCTTGTAAACAACAAACTTGTGATCATTTTGATACTTTTACCATGGAATTTTCAGCCCTGCATTCTTATGCCTTTGATTGCTTGGTGGATAGACTAAAAAGAATAATTTTTCCCTTCCTCTAACTGTCATTCTATCATGCTTTCACTGCGAATCAATGGAGACCTTGGTGTGAAAACCCTAGCAATTGGAATCAACAACACTTTTGTCTTTTATATGTGTCATCATTATGAGGAACATTAGGTTTTCTTGTCCTTATCAATATTCCTATAGGTAACCATTTTGATAGTCCTACAAAAGTGTTATTCATGGCTAATCTATCTCTTGCAGAATATACCTTTGATAAGGAAACCATTTTTGGAAGCTTCTCTGTTTTTTATACCAATTACATGTTTGTTCCTTTGATCAGTTTGCCAGTGATATATCTTTGGTGGGAAAGGTTAGCAGTTTAAACCATCTTGCGTCTTCTCCTTGGCCACTTCTATTTTCTGCAGGTGCCTACACAAATTTTCTTTTTTATCACTGTCCTTTTGGAGTTTGACACCTCTTTTCTTCAATAGTGAGCCTATGCTTATCATAATTACCTTCTAGGGCAATTTTACCTCAAGGTTGCTTTCCTTTTGATCCATTTTGAGGGGCCTTTGTACGGATACCCTTTGAATGCCATCTGTTGTTATGAAGGAGGCTTTATTATCAATATTTGACCAGTTTTGTCAATCTTCCCAAACTTCTAGGTTTTAGGGCTATTAGAAAAAGTAAATAGTGTTGTCTTCTAATTTCTCTAAAACCTTTAAAACATCATTTATTATTTCTAAAGACCTTCAATTGTGCATTTATGGAGTGGAGGTGACCTTTGTCTTTGTAGCCCTAGTACTGATTCCTTGTTTGGCCAAAGCAGTCACAAACCCTGATTCTCTTCAAACATATGCCTTGTTGCCTCTTTTGTTGTTGATGATCTTCTTGTGATGATTTTCACCCTATTACCTTACCTCTTTGCTAGGTTGATGGCCATTTTATTTTTTTGCAGAAATGTGAGCAAGGGGCATCTGTCCCCCTAAAAACTTGTGCACTAGGCCAAGGAGGTCTTTCTGGAATGACCCTTTGATCAGTTTTCGAAAAAATCACTTGTTCCTTTCTTCTTTGAATGCATTTTATTCATACAGGAAAAACAGAGTTTTTAGGATACCAAATCCACCCTATGGCTTTGTGAAACCCTAGGTGACCTAGTGGAAGGTTCCTTGGACTTGGCTTTTGGACTAAAACTTAGAATTTGGGGTCATCAAATGTAAGATAGAGTTTATGATAAATTGATGTATTGAAGATCCAAAATCCAATGTACTTGATTTATCTAAAGGGCCTACAGAGATAGTCTAAGACCATCAATACTTGGGGTATTTTGGAGAGACACGACAGAACTGTTTGATTGGTGGTATTAGGTAGCAGTGGGGGGTTTAGGCAAAACAAAACATAGGATTTGGGTCAAAGGTGACATGATACAGACAAAAATGAGTGGCATGAGCCCCTAATGGGTTTTCTGGGACTGGTAAGCAGAGCTTGACATGCTGGAATGATGAAATAGTGAAAAATTATCTTGAGGATAATGAAGGCAGTGATATTTCTAGAACTCGCAATGTTCATGAACTTTGTTTCTAGAAATCTAGGGAAATCATTTAGTCATCTATGAAGGAAAAAATTACTGATGACTAACACACTAGATGTTGCAAAGGAAACATCGTAAGGTATAAATTAAAATTAGTAAACAAAATGTTATTCAGTTGTCTTAAATCATAAGAAACAATTTCATGTGATAAATAAGCAACAATTTCATTTGATAAATTCAAATTAGTAAACAAAATATTGTTCAGTTGTCTTAAATCATAAGAAACAATTTCATGTGAGATATTAAATCCTTGAAAGTATCCATTGCCAGTGGCATATCTATGAAGTGATAAAAATAATATATAATGCCAATAAACTCCACACCTCAACATAGAGGTAATGAAGTAACTCTTGATGAAGTGTAACACCAAACTATTTATGTTGAACACAGTGCCACTGTGCTCGTCGTTTTGATGTAGAGTTACACTAAAGAATAATTAGTCAATAAAATGTTTTCACTCATTTATGGACACTACAACATTTTCTCCACATTGGGCTATAAAGCCCCTCTCACAAATAAAAAAATAATATAGATTAATATTTATTTTAAAATATATTTTATTATTTAATCAATAAATTAATAAATTTTTAGAGGAGTTTTAGTTTGGGAACATATTCATTTATTCTTAATTGTTAAAATACAAGAGTGATATGCTTATTTATTATTAGGCTAATAAGGTTCATTGGATATTAATATTTAACATCCATATTATATTCTAAAATAGTCTTTGTACTAGTCAAATTTCAAACATTAAACTTTATTTTAAAAGTAGTTATGTACTTTATATGCTTAACATATAATTTAAATAATTAATAAATGAAAATATGCATCCAAACACTTATCTAATTTGACATTGTCAAAACTAAAAAAAAATACAAAAATAATTAAATTATAAATTTATTTTAAAATATTATTATTTTTGTTATTATAAAAAGAATTATTATATTAGTTAAACATATATACATTTAAAAATAAACATGTAACAAGATTCTTAACTTTTAGGATGTTATCATGGAGATTCTTAATTTGTAAATAAGTTTTGATAGAGTATTATTGTTTATTAATACCATAATCCCAACAAATAAAAAAACATGTTTATGTGACATTTTTTTCATTAATCAGTCTAATTAGAAAATAAAAAACCACACAACTATTTTTGACAACTCAACTTTTGATATGTGATTACTACTGAGAATATTCTAAAATATCATATGGAAGTTAAGTGAGTAAAATCCACCTAATAATATTGATAATCAAATTAAAAATTTTAGAAGTTTTAAACCACAAGTGTGTATAAAGAGAAAGCCAAGGACATATCAATTAATATTATATGTACATTCTCAATAAAATTCACCCCAAAAAAACGAAACACCACTTATGAGCCGAGAGAATTTAGTTATTAAACCTTATAAATTTGTAAATAACAAGCCAAAATTGATTTCCCTCATGCAGCAAGATACACAAGTCGTTCACACCATATTTTATTATTTTCGCATGCGGTAATCAAGGACTCACTTTAAAATGCAATCAAATAAACAATCCTTTCCTAGAAGCTTAATAGAAAAATGCTTTGGATATGGTGGAAAATAACAAAAGACTTTACTAGTCTACTTATATTTGAAGTAATATGTCCAAAACAATATTTTTGCACGCCTGTCAACTATTTTGCAACTGGTAATTTATACCCATGAAAACTACAAATTTCCATGAACCTGGCTTCGCTATGACTCCTGCGAATCTTGCATAACAAATATTCATGGTAGCTTACAACACATTTTATTTGAGAGACCGGCGTTGCTCCATCACTTCAGGGTAATGCTCTTCAACACTACTGCTTCAACGGTAAGGCCGGGCACGAATCCAAACAGAGATTCCCTGATTTCTTCGCCAGCGGTCTATGATTCTTGAGCATGTTTGTATAGGACTAGCTCTGATAACAATCGATGGGAATCAGAGTAGAAAAATTATCTTATACACAAAACAGACAGAAGCAAAGCTAGATATTCAAAGAGACAGATTTTAGAAACAAGAATACATTAAAAATGGAGAAATTTATAGGCTTTATTTGGATTGCTTATATTGAGACAAAATACATATTTATAAATGATTAGATAAAACTCTAGAATTCTCTGTATGCATTTTCATATCTACACAATTATATTAAAGATCAATGAACATTGGATTTCCCTAGTGCCATCAGAGTGGTACATTCTGGGTGGTGATTGTCAGAAAACAAACTCTCTTTCCAAACTCCAACAGTACTTCTTTCTCAAAATTCATCACTTGGTTTTCAACTGAACCATGCATTTATTATCCAAGCCTTAAAAATGGAGAGTACCCTTTACGAATGTACAGAGCAATGGGACACGACTCGGCTCACAAAGACAGAGAAGAAGAATATCATATGGATATTTATCTATCTATATGATATATCTTACTCTTTACAGAGGAATGATAAGGTCCACAACCAGATTATACAAAGTTGCAGTCTGCACGGTTTGATAGTTTAGCCATCGACTTTTGGCTGAGGCAGTGAAAACTGTTATAGGTAGAACAGTGGGCTGCTGCAACTAAGATTCATGATCAAGCTCGCCTCTGTTGTCGCCATTCAAGCACCCAGAATGTTTTCAGAGTTATTTTCGAAAGTTATGGTACTAATTTAGGAGATTTTTTATAGAATTCTGGTATTGGCCATAAAACTACTATGAAATATGGTGAAATAAAACATAGGATCGCGAAATCAATTGAACTGCTGCAACGTTGCAAAAGTCTATTGGAACTGCCAATTCAAAGGAGCAACGTTGTAGAAGATAATGGAATTACCATCGTTGGTGGTCAGTTGAAAGGACAGGCTCTGTCCATTAAAGTACGCATTGCTCTGCAAGTTAGCTCCCTAGTTCCTGAACATGGGTTGCCATCCAATGTTCGAACCCTTGATAGACACCGCGCTAATATCCCTTACTCCGCCCACATTCGAGATCAGAACAAGCTCGATGTATGAACGACCGTTAATGGTGAATCGAACACCTCCAGTAGGCGTACACGAGATTCTGCACATTATGAAATTTATTCATTCATTAATCAATCTTTTCGAAAATTTCGCAACTGCCTAGCAACGGTCGCAACTGCCATAATTCGAATCAATGGCTAATCATGATCCAATCGTCTAACAAAAGATCTAATGGCGCATATTAAGACAGAAAGACAACTAGGAAAGTTGTTTTTAAATAAAGACGTCTTAGGGCGTAATTATTTTTAAAAGTAAATAAATAAAAGTTATACTTATTTATTTTAAATATATAATATTGATATTAATGTTGTCAACTTACTTCATTTTTAAATGTAGAATCTTACATTTAATTGATGATATCCCATTAGTAAAGAGAAATATAATATTTTTTTCATGGATAACTTCAATATTATGTATTCTAGTTTTTAGTACCTATCAAAGTAAGACTCTAAAAATCAATTTTCCTATTAAATATTATTATTTTAATATTGATCATTGTTTAACTTTGAAAAATAAATATTTATTTTTCAATAGTATTTAAAAAAAAAAATTCAAATATTTGATTGGACCATAAATAGAAGGCCTTATTGCAATCTCTCCACAATATAATACTATGTGGATAATTGTTTCAAATATGTTGTGTTATAAGTTACATATATGGTTGCAATATTCAAGCATTATTTATATTTGTGTAGGGATTTTTTATTCTTAAGCTTGATATAAAACCATTCAAAAATAAAATATTTGAAAATAACTCATACTAGGGTAAATAACATATTTATCATCAATTACTTCCCATTATAATTTTAGCAAGTCTTTGGATAAAAAATGGATAGGGATAAGATGTAAATAATTATGCTTACCTAGAGTTATTTATCACCATTTATTTATGTTTTCTTCAGCATTTATGTAGGAGTAAAACTGTAAATGTTAACTAGCCCTTTTTGGAACACTTTTGTGGGAAATTTGTCCAAAATCCAGTAGATATTTTTAAAAATAATAATTTTAAGTTGTTTAATCTATAAATATGGAGTGTCTCAAGTCTTTTTTAGGGTGTTGAATTCATTTATGCATTCAAAAGTGCAAATTGTAAATTTGTAGGCTTACTAGTAGTTACTAACCACCAAAATTTATGTAAGTCCTTCAAACAAATAATTTATCCACTTTACATTTGAATTTATTAGTTCTTGCTAAAGCAAGACTATATGATTTTCTTTTCTTATTAACCACTATTAATTTAATTAGCATTGACCAAAGTAGATTATAAATTATTATGCAATTTTTCTAGAATATAATATCTAACTTGAATGATAGGGACTAATCTACCCTACAATACTTGTTTGCTGGTATAGATTGCTATATAAAAATAGCATTTTTTCTGTCATTCTACTTCATAAAATTGACCCCCTCAATCAATACATGTGGATCAAAATTCTGATCCTAACACCAATTGTTTTTTTTCTTGCAATTTTTTATTTCACTCCTATCAACTCTACCTCCTATAAGAAAAAAAATCAGCACCAAAATTGTCCTTTCAATACCTTAGAACAAGATATCCACAGTCTAAAGAATGAAGCTAATATCCTTTTTCTTAGGAACTTCAATTCTAGACTACTACTAACCAAGCTACCTTCCTAAGTAATAACTCTAACCCTAACCCCTTGTGGTTAGGTAAGGACTATGACTTAGGTAATATATTCAAAATGAATTTTGGAGACACAACTGAAAACCTATTTGTTACCGAGCTTATCAAGCTTTTCAATTCCTAACACCTGATAATTTGTAATGGGATTAATAAGTGGTCAAACTATGGGTAGATGACTTGTATTCATGGGTTGGGCAGTAGTGTTGTGGATTATGCAATATTAGACACCCATGTTATCAATTGTATTACAAAATTTGACATCCTAAATGACCAAGAGCCTGATTTTGATCACAAACCTTTATCCTTAACCCTAAATCTTGACATGCTTATCACCGACATGCAAAATAATTGTGAAAGTCAAATGCATATTCATTTTGACATAAGTAAAACAAATATCCTTACAAGATTTAAAGAGAGACTTAGGTCTCTTATCATATAATGATAACATTGATCATATCTGTTACAATTTTACTACAACCATTTCCACTACCCTTAACAAATTCTCTATCGAGGTGTCGTATAAAAATATTAATAGAACATCTAACCCTTGGTATTATAATGATCATAAAATTGCCAAGAAAGTGATTAGAGATGCCCCTAATGAAACTATTAATATTGAAAAAATATGTATCTACAAGGCTCTTATCAAAAGGAAGAAAATGTCTTATATTAAATAGAGATAAGAGATACTTCTTGTCCTTTCTAAAGTCGATCCTATAAAGTTTTGCACGAATATACTTGTCCATAAAACAAAAGAAAATAATTTGATTCCCTTAAAGAACTAGGATATTTATATCAAGAATATTTATGACTCCCCGAAAACCATGGGAAACAGATTAAACACTACTATACAGGAGGATAATTTTTTTGAAAGACATGGAGTTTGGGATTGAGGAACTTGCAAATGGGAAAACTAAGGATATTGATGGTTACCAACTAAAATTTTCAAAATGGGAAGGTCTATCATCAACCCTCATATTCACAAACTTCTCAATTTGATGATAAAACATGACTTCCCTAAGCCTTGTACGCAAAGCCTTATAGTGCCTATATTTAAAAGTGGGGATAAAAATGTTCCTTCTAACCGTAGGACCATTATGATTAGCCACATTTTAGCCAAACTATATAGGCTCATTTTGGAGTAGAATATTAGCCTCTAGCTTGAAATCCATGGTAAAAGAGCTAAATGGAAAGCAATTTTTAAGAGACAACACTTAACTATTGACCATCTTGTCATTCTTAAAATCATTGCTGAAGAATGTCACAATAGTAAAACTGATCCCTTATGTTGTTTTGTTGACTTTAGAAAATCTTTTGAAACAGTTCCTTGAGATAAGCTATGGAAAAGACTAATATAGATAATAGTCCCTCTCAAGTTGAAGGTTGTTGTGATTAGGTTATATGAAAATGATGTCACTAAGCTTAAGATCATTGAGAGATGGCCTAAATAAATTACATTCATTATCGACATTGAGCAAGGGTGTCCCCTACCATTTTTGGCATTTACATTGGTAAGCTAAACAATTTTTTGGAAGTTGTGGGATGCAATGGCCTTAAAATTGCTATTATGGTCATTAGTATTCTCCTTTATGTTGATGATATTTTTGGGTAATTTAATTGTCCTTAAATTATTTCATTAATTTTCAACCAATATTTGTGTACTTATGAAGCGTATGTGCACCATATATGTTATGATTCTCTCTATGGATTGATTGATTCTAAAGATGAAATTAACCTAAGTATGGACAAATGTCTTAATGAGATTTATAGAATAATTACACACTTCAAGAGTTCGAGCTAGAAAAATGACGTATGCTAGGTTTTCTGCTCCTCCTCCCTCTTCCATCGTTGCGTTGCAACTCGGCCCTGAGGGCCATGGCGGCTTGAGACCACTCCTACATCAGTCACTTCATAAAAAACACCATGAGGACACTAGTCTTGGAGTTAGGGCTAAGATGGTTGGCATCTAGCCCTCAGAAAGTCCATCCCTCTCGATCATAGACCTGGATGAGGCCCTCCACATTTTGAAAGCCGACGGATCTCCCGATTCTAAAACCCATGACGACCATGGTCCATTCAAGCCATCGCTACCCCATGAGCCATACCTTGATAGCAACAGTCCTAGGGATTGGGTGCAGATTGCAGGTGTTCAGACCATAGATAGCTCAATGCCTCTGACTGCAGCCAAAGCCGAGGCCATCCACTACATAAAGGATGACAGTGCTCCAGGAAGTTGGATCTGCACAACTCTCATCCCCAATGTAATGCCAGAGGACTGCAGCATGTTGTTCGATGGTAAGAAAAGCATTCGTTGCTCTGGCTGGCCCTTGCATTCAAAAAATTCCTCTGTTCACCGTATGACCCCAGGGTTTCCTCACCAGGGCGGCCATCTCTCACTAGGGAAGGCTAATCACATTGTGGCAGACAAGAACAAAAACGAGACATCAATGTTCAATACTCTGGCCTCTCGAATGAGATCTGGCAACAAGGGTTCTCCAAATCTGCCTTCCCTCTCTTTCCAGATACAAATCACTCTTTTATCTAGAAAAACTCCGCTTCTATGGGTTCACTCCATGGATTTGGTGAGATCCCTCTCATAGGCCCTTGAACTCAAGTTGATGATACCTTCCACCTCTCAGCGACTTCTCTATGGAGGTAAACAACTTGAAGTCTTTCTCCCGCTTTCATTCTATAATATTGAAAAAGATGCCTTGGTGGTTTTAACCTTCCGTCTACGAGGAGGGGCAGTAGGGAAATCATCCTCTACCCAAGCCTTCTCTTACAAGGATGCCATCCATGCACAGCCTCCCCAGAGAGCCGCACATCCCACGGAGAAATCTGCTCAACCTATGGAAGCTCTCAGGCCTTTTCTAGTGGACAAATTAGAGGATGTGACTTTGGTAGAAATTTCCCACCCAAAACTTGAAAACCAACATCAAATTTATTTAGAATCTGCCATTATTTGTCGTTTCAATAGATTATGGCCTCGCACAACATATCTATATCAATGGATTCACTCCACTTAGACCAACAACATCAAGGTTAATATCTTCTGCTCGAAGGGTTTCTTCATAGTTTTATTTTCTTTCAATGAGGATTATCAAAAAGCCCTAACTGATGGTCCATGGTTTTGGGGAAAAACAGGGCTATTCCTCACCCCCTGGTTCCCAGATTTCAACCCTTCCTCAACAGTCATTACCAAACTGCCCATTTGGGCTAGGCTTCCAAATCTACCTGATCATTTATGGCACTCCTATGTCTTCCAAGAAATTGGAAACTCTCTGGGTTTCTTTCTGGCAATGGATCCCTCTAGGGGAGAGAAAGTCATATACACCTATGACAAAATTTGTGCAGAAATTGATCTAAGTAAAGGTCTACCTGATCAAATCATCCTCAAAGTGGGTGACTTTCTTTGGAATCAGACCTTGGGTTACGAGAACACTGTGTCCCGATGTCATCTCTGTGATCAAACAGGGAATCTTTAGAATTCATGCACTATATTCCACGCCCAATCGAAAAGAGGCAATCGCAAACCAAAATCTAAAAGCTGGAAGCCCTGTGATCCGCCTCCCATGGATGACATCAAGGCCTTCAACTCATATGAGGAGGAGATCGAAGCAGATGAAGCACTAGCAATATCGGAGAAGGAAACGACCTTGGTAGACCCTAGGGGGCCCAATGCTATCTCGAATCCTCTAAAAAAACTCATGAGTCCGCCTCCTCTGACTCAGATAAGGAGACTCCTCCTATGGTAAACAATTATCTCCACCTGGCTTTAGCCCACATGCCCAATAATTTTTGGATTAAAGTTACCAAAAAGAAAGGAAAGAAATGTCGTATTGAGGAATCTACCCATTCTGGGTAGATTCTAGTGCCTGTCTCTCTTGGTCCCCTTATCTCTCTTCTTGATATTATGTGTTCTCTCTTGGCTATGTATTGGGACCGAGGTTGATAACTCGTCATTTTTGGTTCCCTGATTCTCAATCTCTCTTGTTTGTAACTCCATTTTGTACCATATGCTTATAATAGAATCAGTCTTATTCAGAAAAATATATCTTAATTGTAGAATTCAAAACTTACTTCTACTTGCATAAAAGGAAACACTAATAATAAATTGCAATAAAAAGAGTCTAGTGCTACTTGCAGAATTGAAAATACTACAACACTATTTTTCAAAAAGGAATTTCTACACTAATTTGCAAAAAAGGAATTTCTATATGTATTACATAAAATGAAATAAAATGGACTTAATTTCTAATTGCAGAAGAGACATCAAATGGAAAACTTGTAACTCTAAAGTGATTACTTGTGTGTGTATTCAACTCTAAAGAACACTTATGTTATCATCTAAGAAATTAACTTTGAGTAATGAAATAATTTAATTGTTGGAAATAAAATGCATGTAAGAATAATTTTTTTTTGGTATTTTCCTTTTATGAGTACTCTAAAATCAAAACAACAATTGATCAAAATATTAATGTAATGAAACTAATTAAGAAAATTCTTAAAGAAAATACAACACTATAATTAAACTGGAAATTCAAAACAAAACAAAATAGCCTTACAACTAGATAGGGGCCCTCCCGTGAGCGTAGGTTTGTTACCAATCAAAGAATTCCTTACGTGCACATTGAGAACACAGAATTGTATTAACTCATAATAGAGTATCACAAGTCTTGAAAATAAACCATTTTAAACTTATTCGAACTGTATTTTGGGTCTCGCCTTACAACCCTTATACAAATTTCATTAACAACTTCAAGATTTTTATGTCGATACGAAATGAACTAATCTGACATCTACAAAATGGATTTAGTTTGAAACTCTATCTCCTTATGAATTGCTATTGAAAGAGAAAGTCATAAGATATTATTCTTGAACAATATCCTAATGATTAATTAGGTCTTCTACACGCTCACTTGATGTCATTTTGATCCTTTGTTGCTTTTGCTTGACTGTTGCACCACATACTCAGAGTTTGACTTTGAGTTTAACTCTTAGATATCCTGATCTTTGTAGCCTGCCAGGTCATGCCAATAGGTGGTAGTTCATGTATTGAACATTTTTCATCTTTAGATACTCTTTGTTTCTTTATTGATGCCTTAAAACCTATCTATTTATGGTTATAACTGCAGAATTCTACATTAGCTACAAAATGTTCACAATTTTGTTACTCTAGGAATATTTTCATTATAATTCGTAGATAAAGATATATTATAAACATGGATGATAAATACCTTTTATATAAGTTGAATTGGCCTTGAGTATGTTGAGGCTGCTACAAAAATCATGACAAAAAGGTGAAGGAGATGAAAAAAAGGTAGTGAAAAAAGGAAACAATTTCAAACTTCAACATTCTCCCACAAAAAAGGTCTTGCATGTCTCCATGCACCAAAAATTCAAATTTGGCTCTTCTTTCTTATTCAATGTATGATTTTTGAATCCCATGCAAGCACATCCATACTAGTGCTTTCCTTTCTCTTTCTAATGCTAAAGGTAGTCCTTGGTCTCTTCATCAAAATTTTACTTTGTATTCTTGTGATTCTATTCTTAAGACACTTGTTGTTAGGATTGATTTTCTTATTTTTCTTATACCAATGACAGAGATGTAGAAGTATGTTATCATTATGGGTTCTTAATTTCTCATTCTGTACTTTTTTTGCTTCCCTTTCCCGTGTTAAGTGTTTATTAAGAACCTCTAGCTCATATATGTCATGTTTCAAAGCATCTTCAACTCCGTGTTCCTGTTCTGGAGTTTGTTTTGTCATGAAATTTTCACCAATTTCATGTCGAGAGAGTTTTTCCTTTTGTTGTGCTTTTTATTCCAAGGATTCTACATAATCATAAATTTCCTGCCAGATAGGGTCAATTTCTGGCGTTTCCCTCATTGGAACCATTGTTTGAGGAGGTGTTTTATATCCTTCTTCTTCAAGATCAATCATGTCTAGAGAATGCACCTTTATCAATTTTGAAATTATTCTACTTCTTATTAATTTTATCACTAATCCTTCAATGTTTTGACTTTTTCCTTTGTTAACCTCTTGCTTTCCCTTGTCTACTTTTTAATTTTCTTAAGGTAACCTAGGATTTAAGCTGACTTTCTTTCTTCTAAGACTCTGTTTTATAGTTTTCTATTTACACTTGTCAAAATATTGAAAGAGTGGAGTATCATCCTCAAATGGGTCTTCTAGTTCCTATGGCTCATTATGTTATGGAATTTTCTCTTCAAATTTCTCTTTTCTAGGGTTAGGGTTTGATACTGACTTTTATCAACTTCGTTTAACCCTACTTCTTATTTCTTCCTCCCGGACTTCTACAAAATGATTTATGACTAGGAAATTTTCACAATCGTCTCCTTTTTCTTCCAAATGTGCCTCTATAAGGATTTTTTATGAGTCGGTGATGGTAGATGGCATTATCAATGGATTTAGAATCTATCTGTATACTGGATGCCATTTTTCTAAGACTTTGAAGAAAAAAGTAAGGCAAATTGATTTCATTCTCATCGATAAAATGCATCATGAGTCAAGCATGGTAGAAAAACATAGTTCCAAATCTACCCTCACAAGTTAAAAAATTTTGGATAACTAACAACAAATTTCTCCATTTTCCTTTTAATGCAGTGACTGGAATTCCCTTTTTGAATATGGATAAATCCATACATGGCTCTCTGAGGAAATGTACCCACTCATTCTCCTTGATTTTTGTATTCTTGAACCAACTCTCCCCATTTCGAGGCAATCTCATAGCTTCTATCACGATAGACTATGTTAGGATAAGCATTATATCTCCAATTTCGGCTTCAACCCCTTCAAAAGCTAAAGCAAAAGCTTTAGTAACCTCTATCTCATGCCTGCCAAATTTTCACAGAACTGAAGCCATCATACTTGCTACAATTGATCTTTAACCCTCGAATATTCCTGAAGAAACTTAATTCCATTTGGTTTAGAGCGGAAAATAATCCCTGCGGTGAGAAGAAGTTTCAGTCCTTGACTGTTTCCTTTCACATGGATGATGGAAGAAAGAGAACGAGTGTAGTTTTGAATGAATTAATTTCAAAATTGATCAAAATTAGATGAAGTGAAATAAAATGATAACGAAACACAAAATTTTATGGAAGAAATCGTTTTATGATCAAACTATACCTTCCCACAATTCCCAGATCTGATTTCATAGGGTCAGTGGAATGTACTGGATTCGAACCAGACTGAGGTGACAGAATGAGTAATGATGAGAGAGTGGGGTATATGGGTTATGATGATGGGTGTATTTTCTTAGCAGCTTTGTAAGGTCTTTAATTATTCAAACTCTCTTTTGATAAAATCATCTATGAATTAAAACATAGGTTCTTATATGAAAAATAATTCAATATCCTACATACATTTGTTTTGTGAGTTCCTTCAATGCTCCTTTGTTATGGACTTTGTGATGTTGATGTAGATGTAGAATTTAGAATTGACTGCAGAACTGAAGGTTAGATGCAGAATGATATAAATTATGTTGTCAGTTATTATTTCTTTAATTTTTCTTTTTTTATCAGGAGAAGACTCTTTTATTGTTGTTGTTGCTTTGGGTGGTAAGTGAATAAGAAGACCGATCTTCAGAAGTATTTCTTGCCACTTAAAATTTATGTAGAAATTTGAATAATGGATGAGTTATTCACCGAGATTATCCTAATTACTCACTATTTGAGCTTCATGCATAATACATAACCTCTTCTACCATTGATCATCAATTTGCGGAAAATAAAAGCAGTCGCATGCACACATGGCGTGCAATCTCATCCCAGCACTGAATGTTCGGTATGTGTGGAAAATCTGGATAAAGCCCACAACTGTACGTATGTTCTATAATGATAGAAGACATGTAAAAATGTAGTACAATGCTCCTCCCACAGTGCTGGTGCATCTCCAATAGTTACCTTACCCAGCTGGCTCAAATGCGAATAAATCACGGGTTCAAATCTCTCCATTTGTCTTTTTTCCCTCTACTACGCAACCCCAAGATGGAAAGAATGAAGTCAGGATTAGATCCACCCATGTACCCTACGCAATCACTCATTGTGATAAATCAATAGGTCTGAAATTATGCTTCTTATAATCCACAATGATGTTGACTCCACCACCCTACTTACCTCTCTTTGCCTTGTCTCCTTAGGCACATTAATACTTGAGTTGTGATGTATTCTTTAGTTGATTAATGAGTTAATAATTAGTGAATTAATTAATAATTAATTCACAACACTCATCACTAGTGTATTTATCAGTTAGACTAAATACAACTAGTTCAACTAAGTTAAACCGAACACAACTCCACCAACTGTCTCATCAACTCCACCAAACTCTGCCACATGAGTTCTAACTGAATTCAACCATGCAATAGCTCAACTAACCCTTAGGAAAGCATATTTCCTTGGCGAATTCATGTACCACATTAAACGCTCAGCTGATGTATGAGAGGATTAGATAATGTTTATCTGGTCCAAATATTATGAAGTAATAATATTCGTACATTTCTATTTTCAGGTGTGAGTCTAAAGCCTCTGGAACTCCTGTCAACCCTGATCAAGGTCATCTATTTTATTCCTTCCATTGATATCTACAAATAGCATCCTACAACTCATGAACCATGATCCACTGTAATACAAAATATATAGTCTAAAAATAGACTGCATTAAAAATCACCATGCAGCTCACTAGTTTGTACAAGGTGATCGCTTTCCAACTAGGATCAGGAAAGATGTTTCAGGATGCCTCCTTCACTGTTTCTTGTTGCAATTTTCAACAATTTATTAGAAAAAGGACAAAAATAAATAGGGACAAGAAAAAGGGAATTATGAAAATCAAAATTGCAAGAAATCTTGGTTTTCAATTAATATTTTCAATATAAACATGCCAACATAGTTGGTTTTCATGTTTATACTTTTATTATTATTTATTTATTTTTATATTAATAAAATTACAATGAAGTTTGAGAATGGGGAGAAGAATATCCTTTATTGACCAACATGGAATTCAAAATTCTCTTGCAAGTATTTGAGAAAGTATTCCCTTAGTGTTTTATGATATAATCTTAGTCTATGACCATTAACAAGGAAAGTAATTTGTTCATCATCAATATTTTTTATTTTGACCATTATAAAAAACAGTATCAATCTAATAAGGACCAAGCCAATGAGTTTGAAATTTTCCTTGAAAATATTTAAATTTGGAATAAAAAAGAAGAGCCCAATCACCTTGCTTGAATTTTTTAGCTTTGATAATTTTTTCATGCCACTTTGAACTCGGCTGTTGCACTATGCTAGTTCTTTGAATAGCATATTGTTGGATCTCATCAAGCTCATTCAATTGTGTTAGTATTTTCTTTTGAGTTTCTGATAGTTCAAGTCCCAATTAGGAGTTTTTCTATAGGTATCCACTTGGAACTAAATTGGAAGAAAAACTTGCTTCATATAAACAAGATCATAAGGAGTGTGTCCAATTTTGTTCCTTCATGTGGTTCGATATGCCCATAGTGCTTCTGGAAGATTTTCTGCCCAATCCTTTCTATGCAAATGCACAGTATTGGTGAGAATTGCTTCAAGTACTTTGTTGGTGGATTCCACTTGTCCATTGGCTTGTGGATTATATGGAGTAGACTTTCGGTGCTTGATTTTATATTGCTCTATGATCTTTTTCACCAACTTGGATGTGAATTGGGTACCATGATCTATTACAACTCTTGGAACACCAAAACAAGTAAATATATCCTCAAAAATAAATGTAACTGTAACATTTCCAGTTGCAAAGAAAAGAAGTTTAGCTTCTACCCATTTTGTGACATAATTTGTGGAAACAAGTATGTACCTTTTATGTTTATATGGAGGATTTATTGGTCTAACAAAATCTAAAGCCCATTTTTCAAAAGGCTCTACAAATACCTATGGTTGTAGAGGCATTTCCTCTGATGGTACAGGTTTTCCTATTCTTTGACAACTATCACATCTTTGGAAATATTCTTTGGAATATTTGGAAATAGATGGCCAATAATATCCTAAAAGAAGGATTTTGTAAGCAGTTCTTTTGTCGGAAAAATGTCCTCCACATGGCTCATCATGACAAGCTTTCAAAATTTTTGGTACTTCATCTTCTCAAACACATCTTTAAATGATTAGATTAGGCTCAATTTTGTATAATTCTCCATCTATCCAAGAATAAGGTGCACTAGTTTTGATAACTTTTTGTTTTTCTTTGGCTAACAATTGTGGTGGTAATTTTCCAATTGCTAAATAATTGGCAATATCTGCAAACCAAGATATTTTAGTAGATACTACAAAAATATATTCATAAGGAAAATGATCTTTTACAGGAACATCATCAATATTATTTTGCATTCTACAAAGAAAATCAACAACTGTATTTTCTTTTCCTGGTCTATCAAGAATAGTAATGTTGAATTCCTGTAACAATAACAACCATCTTGTAATTCTTCCATTAGTAATTGGTTTATACATTAGATATATAATGGTAGAATGATCTGTATAAATAAAAGTTTCACCACTGTAAAAGTTTCATAACCAGTGATGTAATGACGACACTTAATAATGACATGTACAACAATAAAAACTCATTTTCAGTCACAATATAATTGAACTATGCTGGAGTCAAATTTTTTCTTGTATAATAGATAACATAAGGAGTTAAATATTTTTGTCCCAATACAACTCCTAAATTTGTGTCAAGCATCAGTAGAAATATGAAAAGGGAAAGACCAATTAGGTCATGTTAGAATTGATGATTCAGTAATCCTTTGTTTCAATGTTTTGAATGCTTTTTGACAAATGAAGTTCCATGTAAATTCATAATCTTTTGTAAGAATTTTGAAAAACGAAGAAGATATTTTTGTGAAATTTTCTATGAAACTCCTATAATATCCAGTAAATACGAGAAAAATTCTAACATCTATTTGAAATATAGGAATTGAAATTTTAGAAATGACCTCTACTTTAGAAGTATCCACTTTAATTTCATCACTTGAAATATGGTGGCCTAAAACAATCCCTTCATTGAACATCAAAAAACATTCTCATGGCCTAATGAAAGATTTTCTTCCTTGCATATAATAATAACTTTTTCTAAAATTTCCATAACTTCCTCAAAAGTATCTCCATACACAGTAAAATCATCCATGTATACTTCCACACATTCATGAATTAAATTAGAAAAGATACCTTAAACGACTCTCTGAAATGTGGAAGATGCATTGCATAATCAAAAAGGGAGTACCCTTTAGGCACATTTTCCCCAAGGACATGTAAAATTGGTTTTGTCCTGATCTTCTGGTGCTAGATGGATTTGATTATATCCACTAAAACCATCTAAAAATGAAAAATACTTCTTTCCTGCCAAGGCATCTAATAATTTATCTATAAACGGTAGTAGAAAGTGATCTTTCCTGCCAAGGCATCTAATAATTTATCTATATCTGCATTTTTTCCTACCAATTGGATCTTTTTAATATGTTTTCTTATTCTTCCTAGTTTCCTAATGCATAGCTCCTTGATAGTTTTTGCAAATATTGGTATTTCATTTATGTATTGGAGTAGAGGATTTTTTATGAAAATATTCTTAAGTCCATCTAGCATATCATATGCCGGTAAAACAATTTTCCTTTCTATTCCTTTATCAATTTTAAGTCTTTCAGGAAAAGGTGGATCTTGTAAAGAAATAGAAGGTAGTTATACTAGAGGAATTGTAGGATCTTGTTTTATTTTCTCATCCTTTGATTGTATAAAAACATATTCCTTTAGAGGAATATTTTCTTGATCAATATTTTCATCTTTTTCATGAATCTCATCCTCTTTAGATTTTTAGATGGAAATTGTTGGTGACTTCTTTTGCAAAAACCTACCAGATCTAAGTTGAATATCATTTAGACCTAATGGGGTTATCATACAAGCTTGAAAATTTTGTCCTTCAACATTATAAAAAACTTATTTATTTTTATTATTTGGATCAAGAAGTGGTTGAGCAGGTAATTAATTTTATTTTTGAGGAAATGGTAATGAAAGTTGTTGATTTGGATTTTGGAATTGAGGAGTTCGAGTTGGTTGAGGAGGATAATATTGTGGTGGAAAATAAGGATAAGGTTTTTGGAATTGAGGATATTTTCCATAAGGATTTTTCCAACCATTTTCCCAAGATGGATTTTGAGTTTGTGGGGACCAAGGTTGCCACAACATGGGTGCAATCCAATTGTTCTATGGTTGTGCGTATGATTGAGTATTAAAACCTTAAGTCATGTTTGGTTGATGATTTTCCCATGTTATTTTAGCAATAAAACAAAGAGATTCAACTTGGATTGTTTTGGTTTCATCTTGAAAAATAGCTTTAAGACCAGGTATTGAAGGACATTCCTTTGTATTATGATTTTCAACACATATGACACAAATTTCTATACTATCAAAGGGACATTCTCTTAAGGCATGTTTCTTCCTACATATGGTAAAAAAATAGATAATGCAACATTCTCAGCTTTTTCCTTGTTTTGTATATTAATAGTATCTAGTTGTTCACTAAGATTCCCAAGAATATTTGTCTTGAAATTGTCAAGAAAATTGCCTATTTCAACTCTACTTACTGTTCCAGTTGCAGATTTATTAAGTCTAGACATACCAATATGTAGTGTATTTTTACCAGTTCTAGCCTTACCCCTTGAAATATGTTTACACATATCATAGAATTCTCCAAATGAAAGTTGAGAAACATCCTTTTCTCATTAAATTGAGAAGGTCAAGCCAGTCATCTTTAATAGATTTTAGCAAAAGAGATTTTAGTGTTTCATCATCTAAATTATACATCTTTGCCCTTTTAATGTTGCAAGTAAATCTTTGAACTAGATATTAAAGCCTTTCATCCTCTTTTTGCATCATCTTAAAGACATCATCCTTAAGGTTATGGGGCATGTAATAATCCTTATATTTTTCTAAGAACACATTTTTCATTTCTTCCCATGTTCTAATAGTATGTGTTCCTAATCTCATGAACCATTTAAGTGCTCCATATTTAAGAGTAACTTGAAACATTTTTTAATTTTTGAGGATCAAGTAAGTAGTCATAAGATCTACATATAACTTCAAACTCAAAAATAAATGTTTCAGGGTCCTCATGTCTTAAACCATGGAAATTAGGGAGAATAGAGGGTGAGATGTTTTTCATTGTGGTTGTAGTGTCTTCATCAAAGAATGGAAATCCATAAGGATATGGTTCTCCTCTACCATCTATACCACCCATACCTACACCTCCTCCTCTATTTCCTCCTCGGCCTCTTCCACCTTCAATCCTAAGTTCACCATTTACATTATGTAGTTTTCCTTATCCTTCCCCTGCCATTGTACAATCCTCAAAGATAATACAATATTCTATGATTTGATTGTCTAGCTCTTCTTCTGGTTCTCCTACTAATGGAATATTAAAATAAGTTTCTCCTTCTTCTTCACTAGGGACTTGTAGTTCTTGTCCTAGAAGTTGTTCTCCAGAAGAAGAGAGAAAAATTACTCCTTCTATTGGGGATGTAGGTTCTTCAACTATAGATTCAGTAGAAGAAGTTGGTGAATCTTTAGGTTGGTTTTGAGATATATGCACCTCAGGGAGTCTATGTCTACCTGCAAATGATGGTATGCGAGTGTCAGTGGATGGCGTGGCATTATGAGGTATAGGGGAATTTTGAGGTCTAAAATGGGCTCTCACGGAAAATGTATAATCAAATTCACTTTATGAGAACCAATCACATTTTAGGGGGATGACATCATCCCTAATGGTTGAGGTGGCATTTATTGAGTTAAAAGTACTTACTTGTCACATTCTCAATGGTGGATAAAAACTCATGGTTAACCATGGTAGTGCTCTAAGTACTTTTAAAGTAAAAGAAAGTACTCATAATAAATGTCATTTCACACTTTTTGAATAAAATATATTATTGTCATTTCATATTTCTTGAAAGAAATAATGCATATCCCTATACATTTATTATATTATATTATATTATATTATTTTTATAGTATATTAATTACATGTTATTGTACAATTTAAATAATATAAAATTTAACTAATAGCATCTAATTAAATTAAGAATTTATAAATTTATATTTATATTTTTTTTTAAGTTATTTAAGTACAAATGACAAATGCATTATTTGTTCAATGATAATGACTTTTTCTTGAAAAGCTCATTCTTATTTATAGTCACATCAATACAAATTTTTTATTAATTTTATTTTGGTACAACTTTTGAATTGAATTTAATTATGGTTACATGGATTGTGGTGCAAAAAGTGAATTGAAAATTCATAAATATTATTTTATTGGTTTAGCTATTATTTTATTATTTCCTTAAGGGGCCCATTTTAGACCTCGAAATTCCCCTAATGGGAGTGAGGGCCAATTCACACAACTGTACATAGATTTGCATACAAATCCCTTATGCATATTAGGCCCGATTTACATGTAATTGGCCCTTTTGGGTGTTGTGGCCATACTCAGCCTCACTCAACCAATCCTCTCGATATTACTCTCCTCTTACCTTCTTACTTATCTACCTCTTGACTAATTTTTATACAAAAAAGGATTATGAAATACAATCAATTCATATCCACTCATAACTCAACAAACGTCTATTCTAGGACCTTTTGGATCCACATATCTTTCAAGAGATATAACTAACTCTAAGATCTCTCCAACTCTCCCAAATATTCTTGAGATATATTCTTATAAGTAGGTCTAATTATAATCTCAATCTTTTGTACACAATTTCTCTAGATTTCCTTAGAAATGTATGGAATACAAATAATTAAATAATTACACTCAATTATGGAACCAAATCCCTTGGTAAATGAAAGACCCCTAAGTCTAGTCAAAATGTATTTTGACTTGGAGGTAAGATGATCTTACATCAGACTCCCAAGTTTCGATCTAAGTCCTCCTCGATCCTAGAATTTAGTTTGTAGATTCTTATCTAATTTTCTACCTTGTTATTGTTTTGTTTCTTCTATTTCTCTAGGCTTTCACACTTTATGTTGTTGTTTCCCATTTTCTTTGTTTATGCATATTTTACAGTCAGCTACATTTCCTTGTTAGTTGTCTTCCTTTGTCTGTTGTGTCTTCTCCTGGATGTATTCCTCATCAACATCCACAATTCATCAATCACTTTATCAACCTCTATCTTTGGTTAAACTTCATTGCTGCAACTGTCCTCAAACAGTTGCATATCCTTCTCTATAATAAGAGTTATAAAGCCCAATTTTGGTTTACATGCCTCATTTTCAATCTGTTGTTCACACTTTTCAATCCTCTCTTCATTATCTTTTAACCATAATTTCCTCTTATTTGAACTCTGATTTTGCATGTTGAATATACAGTCTTTGGATTTCTATCCTTTCCTCTAAGAAATTTAGCTCTTCATACAATTTTAAAAAATCATTTTGAATTGTATTTGTAGCCTCTACACAATTACTATCACTTGGATCTTCTGCCAACCACTCCTCTAATAGCTCCATATCATCATTTTCACTTCTTTCTTCTAGCATGACATTGTCACTTAGTGTTCTAATGGTTGGAATTTCTTCGAGCATATCTTCATGAAGTGAATCCTCATCTTTTGTACTTTCATAATCTCCATGAGATGATGTCGGCTCATCCTCCTCTTGAACGTAAATTAATTTATGTTCTCCCTTAATTTCCTCTACTATGACAACTTTCCTATCAAATTCACCATCTTCAAGGTCAATAAATACATTCTCAAGTAATTTTTCCATCTCATCCATCTATTCTAGTAGTTTCATTACTTCATCAACCTGTAAAACCACATCATTTAAGTTATGATCATCACCTGCTAAACATACATTCATACACAAAGTGTTATATTAAAAATCATAAGGCCCTTCATTCGATGTCTTAGCTACCACATCTTCATGTTGAATTGAACTATTCCCATAGTCCACCAAACTGTCTAAAATTATCTATAAATTGTTTCTAAATATCTTTTACTCATTTTTCATCAAGGAATAAAATTAGTTCAAAAACATTTATATTATACTCATCTAATTTGATTTCTTTCCTCAATATGTCATACATCCCTTGCCTTAACTTCATTTGTAATGAATACCATCTCACCTTCTTATTCTTCATTGTCCAACCATATCTTTGTTTTTCCTCATATTCTTGTATCACCTCCTCTAGTATACTAAGATGTACTTTTAGTTAAGCCATTTCCATCTTGAATTCCTCATAACTCATCGTCTTCATGCTAGCATTTGTGGCACTCCTTTTCATCTGATTGCGATTTTTCTTTGAACCTTTCTCATTGATCTGAAAATGGAACTATTTGTAATGTTGTGCAAAGTATCCATTTCCATTAAATTAAGTGTGCAAAGTGTTTATCATGTCTTGCAATTTAAACAAAGTGTTTTTGGTAACTGTTTTTGATTTTATGTGTGAGGAAATGTTAATTAAAATTATTGTTTAACATCTTAAATCAGAAATACACAGCAGCATAACTTCACCATAACAACACAACAACATGATGAGGCAGTTCACCCCTCCTAGGCTACATCTGCTGGTTCCAAGGCTCCCAATGGGCATGTCCTTGCTCTATTAAGTTGCTCAAATTGAATTCAAAAGATAGAAATAAGCTAAGAATGGCTTTTATTTCACCTCAAACACTGAAGTGTAGCCCAATGCAGCTCCATTTCCCTCATGGCCTTGATGGCTCTCCAAGCTTCCCTGAAGAAAAAATGGCTGAAGAACACCTCTGTTGGCTCTACAACCTATCTCAAACTCTTCATAATTCTTAGACTACCAAAAATTGACCAAAATTTCGTCCAAATTGATCCAATATTAGAGAAGATATGACCTCCACAATTTTCTGCCCAATGTCTCTTGGAAACCCCACCAAATCTGGATGAACTCCAGTTAGGTGTGCTAGAAATGGCAGAAAGCTAAATTTTTCAGAATTGCGCTACCAAATTGGTGGAGGCATTTAATTTCATTTTCATTTTAACTAGTGTTCACATGCAGAAAAATCGGGCGGTTAAGTGTTTTTGGCGAATAAGGCCAAAGCTGCGCCCATGGTCATAGCCCGCAAGTCACTTGGATAAGGGCTAGCACCCAAGGGCTTAAACCTTTTATTACCACTATTTGAAAGGGGCTTAGCCCTTGGTTCTGTGCGTGGTCGCGGGGTTTAAAAACTATATCCCTGAGGGCTTAACCTTTGTTTTCCGCCGGTTCAAACAAACGACCTAACTTGCCCGTTTGCCATGACCCGAAGGCGTTCAGGTCGGGCCAACCTCTGCCCACCATAACCCGTTCACTGCTACATGAAGACTGACCCATATGTGTTCATGTCGTGTCATGCCCAACTGCTAACACAAATGCGTTTAGGGTGACTCGACTCCGTTCAGGTCGGGTCGGGTCTACCCTCCAAAATATTTTTTGAACAAAACTTGAACCATAGGCTTGGGGCCACGTGGTAGCCTTTGGGAAGGCCACATGGCACCCTCTAATAGGCTTCCAAAACCTTAATAAAAAAATGAAATTTGCCACAAAATTTTCTGAAAAATGAAAAAAAAAATTGTGTTCAAAAGTCATGTTTTGAAGGTCATTGGGCGTTTTAAAACTTCAATATATTCTTCATACGAAATTAGATTTGAGTCTCATTTGTGGTGCTAGAATCACAGTGACAAGGCCTATCCAGTCGTTTAGGTTGCAACCAATTCTCAACAGTTCCAATTTTGAGCATTTTTTTCCTCTTGGACATGATCACCTAATCACACCTCCCAAATGGGAAGCTTTTGGACCCCAAAAGCTCTCTGATTTACAGAAATTGAAGATGAGTATATTGATTCTCCACTCTTCCAACCTTAAACCACTAAAATCTTCCTGACTTCATCAAATTGAGCTTCTCATAAAAAGATAAATTCTTCCTTGAATCCGCTGACCGATCGTTGCTAACCTTGACTGGGTCATAATGCAAATTTTTGAAATTTGCTGAACAAAAACTATAATTTTCATAAATCATACTGTATCTACAATGGTCTAACTTCAAAGGAAACTGAAATTGAGATTCACCTTGCCAACTATCCTTATGGAGAATTTTTTTCGAATGGGTCATGTACTTGTGTCGATTCCCGACCAAGTTTTCTCGCCATACCAATCTGCCATACTGAAACCATCAATGACCCATGCTGAAATTTGTGTCCTCTTTGCTTGCATTCTTTACCCTCTCTTGGATTTTTGCACCACCTTGCACCGACACTTTGTTCTCTGCACCGATCAACACCAAAGGCACTTTCTGCAGCATCTTGTCATCTTCCCAAGACGACTTGCTTTCAGACTGAAACATATCATCATTTACATCAGAAATAACATGAAAATGATTATGTACAAAATATTTTTTCTTAATCATCAAAAAAGTCATATTTTGACTTGCATTGACAAGCCTTTTCAATTTCCATGCATTCACTAAAGATGATTCTAGCTTCTTCCAATGTGCTCTCACAATAAACTCCTTACCATCCTTGAACAAATGGTACTTGTTCTCATGGCAATGGAATATCGCTTTTCTGTCATATAAATATGGACTACCCAACACCACACCTATAATTTCAAGTGGTACCACATCTAGTTCAACCAAATCAACATAATGAGCTGTTATGGTGAAGTGCAACATGCACTTTCTTGAGACTTGTAAATTATCATTCTTGCAAATCCATCCAAGTGGATATGGATTTGGATGAGGTATGGTCTCAAGTTTCAACTTTTTGACTAAGTCTTCTAATATGAGATTTTCTTAAGACCCACTATCAAATAGTGTGTCTATCTTTGTGTGTTTTGAGATTATCCTTATATGAAATAGCTCCATCCTCCTCTTTTCATTTTGAGCTTCTATGTGACAGTTTAAAGTGCTAGGACTGGAATTTGTTTCCTTTACAATCTCTTTCCCCTTTATTTTATTTAGTACCATGGCTATGCTTTTAGTTTCATCACCTGATTCAGACCCTAAGTCTTGTTCAACAGTTGCAACAGTTTTTCCCTTTTCTTTGGCCTTATCTTTGTTTTTTAATTTCTCTGGTTTCAGCTCTGGATGAAGTTTCCAGCAATGGTCTTCATCGTGGCTTGTTTTGGAACAGTTTTTACAAAATAACTTTCCTTTTTCTTTCCTAGAGTTTGCATTTATTTTCCTCCCTTTGCCTTTGAATTCACTATCCATATTCTCATCAAAAGATTGTTTCCCTCTAGCCTCTAAATTTGTAGCTTGCACACAAACTTCGTTTAGACTAGTAGGACTGAACATAAGGATACTATGAATAAAATAATTCTGTAAACCACCTATATATTTCAACAAAGTATCTTGACTATGCAAATCAATTCCCAACAACAGAGCCCTTCTTCTAAACTCTTGAGTGTAATCTTGAACACTTTGTCCTTTAAGTTTTCTAAAACTTTGCCAATTCATGATAGCCTTTTGTAAATGAGCTAATGGATAAATTTTTTTCTTAATTACGGAAATAAATTCAGCCCATGATAAAGTGATCTTACCATGTTTTTTAATTTCATCCTTGGTCTTGTCTTCCCACCATACCAATGTTGATCCTTCCATTCTTAAAGAGGCTAACTGAATCTTGGTGTCATCTTCACAAAGGCTTTGTATCCTCAAGTAAACTTCCAACTGTCTTATCCAATTGTCAAGTTTCTTTGCATTGACTTCACCATTAAACATTGGCAACTCAAATGTAACATCAAGCTTTAAAAATGGACTTTTACCAGTGGTTTTAGACTTGTGAGATTGATTCACTGAAGTTGAGGATGACGATGGAGAGGAAGAGGATGAAGATGGGGATGGTGGATCACCATTTCCTGCGTGTCCTTT
This sequence comes from Pinus albicaulis, assembly GCA_034641835.2. NCBI lineage: Eukaryota > Viridiplantae > Streptophyta > Pinopsida > Pinales > Pinaceae > Pinus > Pinus albicaulis. Next base: position 819,475,945 of record CM076571.1, read on the forward strand.
CTTTGACTTGTCATCACTTTTCTTTCCTCCTGAATAATTCTCTCCTTCTTTCTGGTTTTTAGACCCTTCTCCAACAAGCCTATCATTCCTTTCTTGGTAGAGTATCCTCACCATCTACGTCATGTCTAGGAAAGCTTTTCGGAACACTCGTTCCTCTTCTTTGGGATCCATATCTTCAGGAGCTTCTCCTTCTCTTGAAGACATGCTTGAGGCTTCTTCAGTAACTCTTGGAGGTGGCTCTCTGGCCCTTCTTTGTTGTGGATTACTTTGTGCACTAACCAAGTGTCCTTCACCTCTCTTGAGTTTAAGCTTAGTAAGCATCAAAACTTGCAAACAGTCAACTATATCTTTGCACAAAACAAATGCTAAGTAAAACTCTAGATCCTAAGGCTCAAATCCTTAAGCTCTGATACCATCTGATCTGAAAATGGAACTATTTTCAATGCTGTGCAAAGTATCTATTTCCATTAAATTAACTGTGCAAAGTGTTTATCATGTCTTGCAATTTAAACAAAGTGTTATTGGTAACTGTTTTTGAGTTTATGTGTGAGGGAATGTTAATTAAAATTACTGTTTAACATATTAAATCAGAAATACACAACAACATAACTTCACCATAACAACACATCAACATGATGAGGCAGTTCACCCTTCCTGGGCTACATCTGCCAGTTCCAAGGCTCCCAATGGGCATGTCCTTGCTCTATTAAGTTGCTCAAATTGGTTTTACAGTGATAAATAAGCCTAAAAAGGCTGAAAAATCTATGAAATTTAATTCAGAAGACAAAAATAAGCTAAGAATGGCTTTTATTTCACCTCAAACAGTGAAGTGTAGCCCAATGCAGCTCCATTTCCCTCATGGCCCTTATGGCTTTCCAAGCTTCCCTAAAGCAAAAATGGTTGAAGAACACCTCTGTTGGCTTTGAAACTTGTCTCAAAATCTTTAGAATGCTCATAATACCCAAAATTGACCAAAATTTCGTCCAAATTGGTCCAATATTGGAGAAGATATGACCTCCACAATTTTTTGTCCAATGTCTCTTGGAAACCCCACCAAATCTGGATGAACTCCAGTTAGACGCGCTAGAAATGGCGGAAAGATGAATTTGTTGGAACCGTGCTACCAAATTGGCAGATGCATTTAATTTCACTTTCATTTTAACTAGTGTTCACATGCGGAAAAATCGGGCAGTTAAGTGTTGCTGGCGGATAAGGCCAAAGTCGCGCCCATGGTCATAGCCCGCAGGTCACTTGGATAAGGGCTAGCACCCGAGGGCTTAAAACTTTTATTACCGCCATTTGAAAGGGGCTTAGCCCTTGGTTCTACGCCTGGTCACGAGGTTTAAAAACTATAGCCCTGAGGGCTTAACCCTTGTTTTCCATCGGTTCAAAAAAACAACCTGACTTCCCTTTTGCCATGACCTGAAGGCATTCAGGTCAGGTCGATCTCCGCCCACCATAACCCATTCACTACTGCACGAAGACTGACCCATATGCGTTCAGGTCATGTCGTGCCCGACTGCTGACCTGAATGCGTTCAGGGTGACCCGACTCCGTTCAGGTCGGGTAAGGTCTGCCCTCCAAAATATTTTTTGAAAAAAACTTGAACCATAGGCCTGGGGCCACATGGCAGCCTCCGGGCAGGCCACATGGCTCCCTCTGATAGGCTTCCAAAACCTTAATAAAAAAATGAAATTTTCCACAAAATTTTCTGAAAAATGACAAAATTTTTTGTGTTCAAAATTCTTGTTTTGAAGGTCATTGGGCGTTTTAAAACTTCAATATCTTCTTCATACGACATCGGATTTGAGTCCCGTTCGCAGTGCTATAATCGCAGCGATGAGGCCTATCCGGTCATTCAAGTTGCAACCAATTCTGAGCAGTTCCAATTTTGAGCATTTTTTTCCTCTTGGACATGATCACCTGATCACTCATGTTTATCAATATCCTTTCTCATTTCCTTCTTTTTTGGACTCTCCTTGTGCATTTGTAAGATGCAATAAGCATCCAAGACAATAATACTAGTAACTACCATATTTTTCCACTTCTCAAGCCTCACACGTCAGCTCGACGCTTTAACCATCCATGTCACACTGACCTTTACTTTTGTTGCACACTTTTTAACCTCCCGAAATACAAACCTTGCAATGTAGTTTCTCTACGACACTTACCAAGCCTCTTTTTTGTCTCTAGTAATAAACATTAACTGGGACCTACCTTTGTAAATATTAAACTTCCATGTCACTATGGGCCTTTACATATCACCAACATTACACGTCATCTTGAACTTATCTTCGCACGCTTCTTCTTTTCTCATTCGGGGGTAAAATCCCAAGGAATCAGTCTCTTGACAAATTCTCTTTAATGAACTTCTAGTTTTGTGTCCCTGGCCTCTGTCAAATGACATCCTTGACAATTTGACTTCTCCACCCTTCTAATTTTCCAAGACAACAATATTATTGTTGGCTGTCAGAACTCTCCTTCTCTTACCATTATACGATGAACTTCCACTGGCTTAATATACTAAGTCTTAGATCGTATCTGTCCTTGACCCTTTTGTTTGTAATGTTACAAAAAAAGTCTCCCTTCTTACGACTATGGTCTCCCTCTCTTTGTAACACTCTTCAATGCCTTTTTCTCGTCCTTTGTGGGTCTCCATGCTTCTGTTGCGCTACTTTGGTTGTTTTAGCTATGCCACTTTGATTTTACACAACATTTAGATCGTTGATCACATAACTGGATCAACAATAAGTGTCTTCTTGACACTCTTGTGTTATTCCTATGAAATTTTCTTCCTCTTAAACTCTAATATAACAAGCCTGCAACACATGTGCATTACACTCAAACTTGACATAATACAAAGAGCTTAGATCCACACAATAACAGAGGATTTAATTGGACACAAACAAAATATTAACAAAGTCTTTCACACTCACAACATGGTGTTTACTTCCATAAATATTCACACAAATATACATAAGATTTACATACAAATCCCCTATGTCTCTTAGGCATGATTTATATGTAATTCACTCTCTTGAGTCTTCTGGCCATACTCGGCCTCGCTTTGCCAATCCTCTCGATATTCCTCTCCTCTTTCCTTCTTACTTATCCGCCTCTTAGCTATGTTTTATACAAAAAGGATTTTGAGCTATAATCAGTTCAGATCCACTAATCACTCAACAAACCTCTATTCTGGGACATTCTAGATTCACATATCTGTGAAGAGATCTAACTAACTCTAATATCTCTCTAACTCTCCCAAATATTTTCGTGATATCTTCTTAGAAGTAGGTCTAATTACAATCTCAATACTATTTACACAAATTATGTAGATTTCCTTAGAAACATAGGAAATACAAAAAATTAAATGCTGACACTCGATTAGGAGACCAACTCCCTTGGTAATCAAAGACCCCTATGTCTAGTCAAAATGTGTTTTGACTTGGAGGTAAGATGCCCATGCATCAAAGATGGATGATAAATAATATAATGATTCAATCTAGATCAATTCCAAAAGAAATTAATGAGATCACACGACTTTCTTCACCAATTTTCCATTCAATATGACTTGCCCATTAATCACATATAGAATGACTGTTTCTACATTTTTCTGTAATAACATGTCCCATAAAATTAATCTATCAACCACTTTGAAACTAGAGACGAATAAATTCCCTAACTTGTTCACCTCCATGTAATAGTCGATACCAATACCAACCAATTTCTAGATAGAATTCACAAGTTTGTATACTTGATGTGAATTCTCACTAAATTCTATATAAAATGAATTAGTCCACAACATTTTTCAAATGTTCTAGAGAATTAGTCAATTTTCTAGACAATATTGATAAGAGCCAATTTTCAGGTGCTTCACCTCTATATTCTAAACAATACTAATATCAACCAATTTTTTATGTGACAAAATCAATAATTTTGTATGACTTTCTTCCTCACATGTCACATTTGACATGATTTCCTACTAAATTCCATATAAAATACATAATTATCTTGACAAATTTTCATAATATATTTTGTATAATTCATATAAAATAATTTAAAATTTTTATATCATAATATATTTTGTAAAATCCTTATAAAATAATTTTAAATTTTTATAGAATCAAATTCAAAATAAAATAAATGAATTCATTTACACAACTTTCGTTCTAGATATATTGAATATTCAATACTTTGTCGATAAATTCCATAATATTGAATATTAATAAAATTCAAGCTGGAATTTCTAGAATGGTTTAACATACTAATGAAATTCAAACTGGAATGCCGATTAAACACGACTCCACTAGGTTTTTGTCATTGGAAAACGAAAGACACTATTTGTCAAATTGGTGCGTCCAAAAGCATAACTACAGCGTGCTTGACAATATCCAAAAGCATTTACTTTCAGCATTTTATTCCATGACTTTTCCATTCAATTATCTCTTACTGTCTAGGTCCTGTGAATACAATTACTTTCGGCACAACTTCACCATGACTCTGTCCCATTGAATCCCATGATTGATTTTTGACTTTGTACTGGTGAATCCAATGTATTTAGACTTTTCAACCTACTCTGCATCTTCAATGAGACTACAAGACCTCTAGGTCTCCAATATTTATATGTATGTTTGCAAACAAGGGAACTTACAGGCAAGCCTTTGAAGTTGTTTTATTTGGGATAAGCAGGAAATGAAGAAAGGTGGTGTTTCCATGATGATACTAGTGTTTCTGCTCCTGGCAACTACAATAGCATTGGATGATGTTGCTGCAGCAACTTTTAGTTATTCCATGAAGTCATTTCATTCCTCACATGTTCAGAGGGACCATGGTTTACACCATGATCATGATCTGTATGACCGCATGATTGGTGGAAGTGCTTCTCTTCAATCCCATGATTTCGTTTTGAAGGAACAACCTGAATTCACATCATCATCATCCATGGACGCTGACGATACACGTAGAGGCCCTTTTGTCATTCAGAAAGGCCCTCACATCGGATCCGGCTGGATCGCTGATCAACTGGACCGTAGCAAACTCTGGTAACCTGTGCTCCTGGAATGGCATTTTCTGCAGAAAGGGCACTACAAGGTACCATTGCTCCATAATACTTCCTGGACTGGGATTGCAAGGTGCCATTTCACCATCTCTTGGCAGCCTCTCATTATTAAGCTCACTGAATCTTTCTCAGAATAATTTGATAGGAAGAATTCCAACGGAGTTTGGGCAGTTAAATGCCCTGGCAGCACTCGACCTCAGCTATAATTTGCTCAGTGGTTATATTCCAATAACGCTGTGTAATTGTACAAAGCTGCAATCAATCCGACTTTCAGTAAACAGCTTGATAGGGAGCATACCAACAGAATTCGGTCGTCTAGTCCAGTTGGAACAGCTCCGCTTGACAAACAATAATCTTACTGGAAATATTCCAACTTCTCTGAGCAATTGCACTTCTCTCCAGGTGTTGTCCATTGGATACAACAATCTCACTGGTCCAATCCCTTCAGTTTGGGTTTCATCATAAATTTATCTGTTCTCTACTTTGAAGGCAATTCACTAAGTGGTCACATCCCTCCAGATATTAGTAATTGTACTCAGCTACAGTACATCGCTTTTTCTCACAACAACTTGAGTGGAAAAATTCCGGCTGAACTGGGCTCGCTACAAAATTTACAGTACCTGTATCTACAATCAAACAAGTTGGAGAGCTCCATTCCTCGGTCTTTAGGAAACTGCTCTTCTCTTGAAATTTTATTTTTGGGAGACAATCGAGCATTATCAGGTAATATCCCACCTCAATTTGGTTATTTGAGAGAGCTTAGTCAACTATCCATTTATGGGCCATGCAATATTTCAGGTCTTATCCCTTCTGAAATAGGAAACTGCAGCAATCTTGTATGGATGGATTTAGATACAATAGAATTCAAGGCTTCTTGCCTATGAGTGTGTTTGGGCTTCCCCTCTCCACCTTGAGTCTAGTTGGAAATAACATGACTGGTAACCTACCTGAATGAGTCAAGTCACCTACTTAAATTTAGGTGAAAATAGCTTTAGTGGTGACATACCTGAAGCCATTGCAAAATTGAGTCAATTGACCTTCCTCAATCTTGGTACCAACAAGCTAAGTGGCAAAATCCCCGAGGACATTGCTAATTTAAAGAATCTTGAACAACTTTATTTAGATACCAACTTTATTTAGATACCAACTATTTTACAAGTACAATTCCAAGAGGCATTGGAAAACTTCATTCTCTTAAAAATTTCTTCTTGCATTCAAATAATATTTCTGGTCCTATTCCTGGAAGTATTAGTGGTTTGGTTTTGCTTCAACAATTAGATATATCTAAAAACATTTTGGAGGGACGGATTCCTGATCATATTGGCCAATGTGTGGAACTAGAGGTATTAGATCTGTCTAAAAACAAGTTCACTGGAACGATTCCTCCATCCCTAGGAAATTGCAAATCTATGAGGAATTTATTATTGCATAGCAACTTCTTGTCAGGGAACATACCATCAAATTTAAGTAAATGTACTATCTTACAGAGGTTGAAGGTGTTTGAGAACAAACTTAGTGGAAATCTAAACATAGGATTTCCCGCTTCTGTGGAAGTCCTCTCTGCTTATTCTAATAACTTCTTTGGGACTTTGCCTTCTTCTTTGGTCAGATGTACCCAACTTCAACTATTAGATCTAAGCAAAAATGAATTGACAGGTCAACTACCTAGTTACTTTACAACTCTTCATGAATTGAGAGTTTTAAGTGTTGGCTATAATAAGCTTCATGGTAGTATTCCTTCCAACATCACAAATATCATCAAATTGCAAGTGTTGGATTTGTCCAACAATAGAATCAATGGAAAGATACCATCCAATCTAGAGAGACTCCAAGGATTCAAAACCCTTGGGTTTTCCAAACTCAGTAGTAATACCTTGTATGAAGACATGGACATTATCATCAAGGGACATGAGTATACTCTAACATATGCGTTGGCTACAAACACAATATTGGATTTGTCTAATATTGGATTTGTCTAGCAATAATCTTACAGGGGAAATACCTCAAAGCATAGGGAATTTGACTAGCTTGAGATTGTTGAATTTATCAAGTAACCAGTTGGAGGGGAAAATACCTACATCTGCTTTGGAACAATTGGACTTGGCAAAAAATAACAATTGGACTTGGCAAAAAATGATCTGGTTGGAGAAATTCCTCAAAATCTCTCTATGCTATTCATGCTATCATATTTGGATGTTTCATACAACAAACTATGTGGAAGAATCCCACAAGGAATACAATTTGAAACTTTCAATGCTACTTCCTTCCAAAAAAACAAATGTTTATGTGGTTCTCCTCTACCAGCATGTAATAAAAAAGAAAAACAAACCCAAAAAGGCATAGGAGAAAAGGATGGTTGATCTATTTAGACAAATATGCATTATTGGTTGCATTAGGTTTAGGAGTGGGGATTGGATTTCACTGAGTTATCAATGTAATAATAATACTATGGAATAAAATTATATATATTGAGTAACTTCTCCAATAACAAAACCATTCTATGAAATGTACACATGTCCTAAATAGTGTGTATTAATTATTATATTATCCATTTCTGTGATGAAAAACAGAGTAAAAATAATTTTTCATATTATTAAATCATAATATCCTTAGCATTCTCCTGTTATAGATTACTTGAAATAGTAGAAACCATATGGTAAAGGTGAATCCTCAAAAATATATTACCATGAATATTAACTTGGGAGAGAGGAACAGAAGGGTACCATCTCTCCGGTAGGGTTATATGGTGAAATCATTTAGATATTTCATTTCATTGAGACAGATCCGTCTATCCATAGGCTATCGTCTCATGCCTATATTTTTGAGTTAAATATTTATCTTCCAGCAGCTAAGAATGCCCGATGCAATTTTACTCACCGCCGATGTCCAAGACATATCTATCTGTGTTTATGGTTTGACCAAAGGACGCAATTCTTCAGGTGAGGCAAGTTCAACATTTGAAATCAATTAATTTGTTCTATAACAGGCACCTACATGGTTTTTCATTAATTTTTTTTTTATGGCTTATATTGTATAGATAAATAAATATTATAGCTACTTGCAATATAAACTTAATTTTAACTTAAATTAATTTAATTATATAAATTAAATTAAATTAAATTGTTATTGAAATTAAAATAATTATAAAAATTAATTAAATTGTTATTGAAAATAATTAATATATGTACTTTTATTTTATGAAAGTCTTAATTTATAAATAAACTTTATTATAATATTATAAATTAATATCACTGCTTGCACCAAAATCATAATTAATTATATTTTATATTATATTTTTTTAATTAATTAATTTTATTAAAAAGTACCAGAAATATAATATAAATTTTAATTTTTAATTTTTGAATATTATCAAGAAAATTTTAAAATATTGTATGAAAATTAAATATTTACGTTATATTTAATAATTATTAATAATTAAATTAAATTTTTGAAAATTTTATATCAAAATAAATATATCATATCTATATTAAAAACATCAATAAATTTGTTTGTATATTTAAACTTTTTATGAATATTTGAAATATAAATGGTTGCAGCCAAAAAAAACTGGCACGTCTAACTTCTGGTATGTAAAATCTCCCTTCCTGTAATCTAATACTTTGAAGTCTATGTGACAAATATAATTGTGAGGAGATTGAAAATTATTGTAGAAAGAATATTTTCAATTGACGTTACAATGAATTGCAGTACTAGTAATTTAATTGGCCTATTTGATTTTTTAGTAACTTGATGAATTACCATTGAGCCACTAGAATATTATAAGGATTGATGAATTACCACTCGGCCACTAGAATATTATAAGGATTATGGTATTGAAATTATAATAAATATTGATATTATTTTTTAATTTGTTTATTTTTAGATTTTAAAGTAATATATTTTAAATTTTTTCAATGTGGCATTTAAATTATAATTATAATTGAGATTCTTTTTAAAATTTTTGTTTGTTATTTTTATGTTTTTAAAATATAGAGTAATATATTTTAAATTTCTTTTTATGGTTGGAGTATTTTAATTAAAAGAAAATTTTCATTTGTAAATTTTTATGTGAAATTAGTTACATTTTTATTGTAACTTTTTCATGTAAGGTAATTGCATATATTATATTATTAATGATTAAGGTAGAAAATAGTATGTATAGTTAATATTCTCATAAATTACTTAATCATAATTTATTTAAATTTAAATAATATAATAAAAAGTAGAATGCATATAATAACATTTAAGAAAGTTTAAATACTGAGGAAAAAATGGGATAAGTATTGGTATGTGCTAATATAGATATGGCAGTATGTGAGGATTTCTTCAAATGGAAGAAGGCTAGGAGCATCTAGACAATAAGGAAGAGCCAAAGGAACTATGTGGAGGATCGTCAATCTTCCTAAATCGAAAAGAACTATTCACAATTTGGAATAGGAATGGATGTCTTCAAAAGTCTTCTTTGTTTATGATTGATAAACCCAAGGTCCTCAACTTGATAGCAATTTGTTAACAGGGAAGGCATAATGGAATACCTTTGTTCCAAAAAGATAGTGTTTTGATAAACAAGGTGGAGCTCAAAGTATATGAGAAAATGAGTGGTGAACATTATAGTTCTTGTCAAAGAAGGAGGTAAAGTTAGTAGTACGAAGGGAATATTCAAATACATCAACTCATGTAATCGTGGTACTATTAGTCTTGAAATCCCATGGTAGTCCTTCACTTATCGTAGTTAGAAATTCCAATAGATGTGATAGAAGTGACAAGTTTGGGATTTGCAAGGAAGAGAATATTTAAGGCTTTTTGTAGATGACTTTTGAACAATTCATCAACTTTAAGAGTATCGATTGTCATCGAGACTATATTTGATGTTGGTACTAAGTTATTTCCCATTAAAGGTAGGAAATTAAACTTCATGGGGATTTGTCAGAAGGTGATGAAGCAATGGTTCATATGGTAAAAATGAAGAGGAGTAGTGTCAAATTGAAAGAAAGGATTTACTTGGTAATGAATGAGAAAATATTGAAGCACCTAATATTCCACATGTAATAGAGAGTGGTGGTTAGTATTTTCTTTAGAAATCATTATATAAGTAGGTCATTAAAATTTGGGGAAAAAAGTTGTTGAATTGCATGCCTTTTTAATATATTTTGGATAAAGAATGGTTGGATTTTATTTTCAAAACCAATAAGGATGTTGAGAGAATTAAAGAATGGAAATGGATCTTGGGAAATATGATGCTTTCCTAAAAAATTAATTGCCTCATTTAGACTCTTATGTGTAGGAGAAATTAGACTACCCTATTTTGAGTAAAAAAACTAGTATTATATTTAAAGTTTTGGAAAGACTATATGATCAAGGAAAAAGTAGACAATATTTCACTCCTCCTAAACATCAATGAGAGATCGCGATCCTTAGTGCTAATATATATATCATGACACTTAGTGATAAAGATGGATTTTGGAAAAGGGTCGCCTTAAAATATGGAGGCATATAAGGTCTCCGACAATTGATCCAGCTGATTGCAATAGCATCAAAGTCAGGGCGGGAGCTGCACCTAGGGTTTCTCTCCGCATGGCGGATCTCTGAATCACTGTAGGCAGGGGCCGACCCAGGCCACGCGGGCGATGGGATGTGACAGGGGTCCCTTACCTGTCAGGGTCTCACTCCCATCTGGATCTTTCCGAGTCAGCCTGAACAGTGCTCTCCCCGAGGTGGAATAACCATTCAGTTTAAACCCTGACCTGAATGGAGGTAGTGGTTTTCCTCGTTTTTACTCTTTGCGACGGAGTTTTTACCTTAGATCCTCAACGACTTTCCTTTTCCAGAGGCGGCGGGCTAGGGTTTGAGTAAAACTGCTGAGATGGGGCTCGATCGTGACCATGTTGATGTTGAACCGGCGCCGGAAGATTTACTCACTGTCTGGGGCCACGAAGTCTCTGTCCAGAATCTCGAACACTTCTTCCCCAAATTGACAGTGAAACCTGCCCCTCCTACATCAGAAGAAGGCGCGGTCTCGTTCCCCCTCAGATCTGCACCTCAGGACTTGATTGGCGCTTCGAAGGCTGTCAAAGGCTCTCCCTTCGGCAGAGGTGGCCTCACCCGGGGCGACGACCTCGATAGCGACCAACTTAGGGCTCATGGGTTTTCCTCCCTCTTCAAGGGGCCAGATCCCTTAGTCTTCCCTCCTCTCACCGGTGGGTTAGAAGACGTGGTGGCAAGCTGCGGTTTTCATGTGCACAAAGGGCTTCCAACTGCAAAAGATATATCATGGAGAAGGTTCGCCATCGGAGCAGAGGCCCCTTGGGCGATGGACTGTGGAATTAGGGCCTCGATTCAGAGCAGCAAACCGGCCCCTTCTCCTAGTTGCTTGGCCGTAGTCTCTACTTAGGCGAGCGGGGCTCAGTCTCAAAAGGACCCTCAGGACGAAGGCACTGGTCTTGACCCAGATTTTGAAAGCCATCCGAAGCTTCTCGAGGTCGGAACTAACGCGAGCCACTTGGAGGGTTTAGAACCTGAGGTTGACACAGAACTTGAGAAGGGCCAGGCTGTGAAGGCGCTCTTGGATGAGGGGGCGACGAATTGTGTCATACACGCTAATCATGAGCCGGATGAGAGGAGCCAGGAGAGGCCGGGACAGAAGGAAGCAAAGGGTCGGCCTTTCAAAGGGCTGGGGGTGGATGATGTGCAGGCGAAGATAGTGGGAGGGAAGCGCAAAAAACTGACTTCTATCAGAACGAAGGAGCCTCTCCCTTGCTGCGCCCTTGGAGTGGATATCCACGTTGAAGAAGCAATGGCAGCCTCAGAGTCCAGACTTGTAGGTAGAGTGCGTCGAAGAAAATGCACTGCCGCATACATTCGGGATTGGGTCGACTCAGAATGGGCACTTGCGCTAGGTAAACCAGTTGAAATCAAAGTTCTGGACAGAGGGTGGTTTACGCTGTGTTTCGCCCAAAAGGACCATGCAAACTGGGCTCTTGAAAGGAACTGGTGCTTCGGTAAGCGCCCAGTCCTTCTCCGCAGATGGACTCCGATGTTCGATGCCCAGACCGAAAAGATGAACGAGTCGCCTGTTTGGGTAAAATTGCCAGGGCTCCCTCTCCAATTTTGGGTTGACTCGGTCTTCACCTCCATCGGGAACACTCTGGGTAAGTTTCTGGAAGTTGACAGGTCTTTTTTACAAACAAACAATCTCAGTGTGGCCCGGATCCTTGTAAGTCTCAACCCTAGGGAAGGGCTCGCAGAAGCAATGACCCTAAAATACAGAGAGATGTAATTCTGAAACAGTTGGACTATGAGAACTTGCCCTTTCGTTGCCACAGATGTCACAAAGTCGGTCATCTGGCTAAAGAATGCCCCCTGGGCCACCGTCGCAGAAGGAATACTTTCAAGACTTTCAGGAAGCCAACGGCTTTTCCAGCTTCCGACCCAAGCTCGGTTGCTCTGAAGGAACCTACCGACGAGGAGTTAGAAGTTGATGTGGAGATTGTGACCTCCGGCACACCTCGATAGCAGGCGGCACCTGACCCTCGCCCTGAGACAGCTCCTGTGCAGACCGCCTCTCAGTCTCCTCTAACTACTGGGACAGCAGAGGCTTCACAGGTGGGTATGCCCCTCTCTCTCCCCTCCTCTCTTTGTTTTTCTGATTCAGCTTCTGGTTTATTTGTCTCTGAATCTGGTCCATCCTGCCAGCTCCAGATGGAGCTCTTCTCCTTAAACTTGAACTCCTCCCCTGTTGACAGTCTGATTGTTTCGGTACCCCCGCCCTTCGACCCCCCGCCTCCTCCCTTGGATAACCCTCCGGCCCCTTGTTGCCCCTTGGAGCCTGCTCCCCCCTCCGCTGCTCCTCCCTACAACTTGAGATCGATGACAACTCGTCCCGGGATGGGCTCAGCCCCTTGTGGTCTTGAGCAAGATCTGGTGCCAACAGGGCCCCGAAAATCGAGAGGTAGAAAATAGAACCTCTCTAAGGCACAACAAAAGGCAAAGATCGACATTGTCGATGGGAAACAAAAATCCTTAACCGGGGTGCTTAGAGCAGCACAACCACCCCTTGACTCTTTGAAATGATCCTTCTCTCCTTCAACTGCAGAGGGTTAGCTAGTCAACCCAAAAAACTAGCCTTGAGGGATCTAATCAAGTCCTACAATCCTGACATTCTTATGCTTCAAGAAACCCTTGGGAAAGGGGAGGACATCATTGCTCTTCTCTCCAAATTGCTCCTTGGCTGGCGCTTTCAGGCCATTGATGCAAACGGCTGCTTAGGTGGGGTGGTCACCGGATACAAAGCAAGCAATCTCAGAGAAATCTCTGCTTGGGGGCTTGAAAACTCTCTGGCGCTGGAACTTTATTCCAGGGAGCTCTGTCTACCTCTCCTTCTCCTCAATTTCTGTGGGCCCTGTCAGGAGAGGGAGTTGTTCTGGACCTCTTTCTTCCAAAAGTCCTTTCTCTCCCACCCGAACCTGATCATCGGTGGCGACCTCAACTTCTCTCTGGGGGTCTCGGAATCATGGGGAGCAAATGCACGAGCTGACCCTCTTTCTGATTTCCTCCTCTCCAAGATTGCCTCCTCCCACCTGGTGGATCTCTCACTTCTTAAATCTAGACCTACTTGGCGCAATAAAAGAGTAGGCGATGACTGGGTGGGCAAGAAGTTGGACCGCTTTCTTCTGGGTGAAGACTTTTCTGAAAAAATTTCAACCTTCAGGCATTGGGTGGGTGAAGGGGGCCTATCTGATCATTTTCCAATCCTTTTGGAGACAAAAGGATCTAAAAAAAAACCAGGGTCTCCCTTTAAATTCAACTCCTCTTGGCTGGCAGATGATTCTTTCATTGATCTCTTTCACTCCACTTGGAGAAGGACTGGGCCAGGAGATGGAGAGAGGTTGGGCCACTGCAAGGCTTTAATGAATAATTTAACCCACCTCAAAGCAGCCACCAAGAACTGGGTTATCCAAAAGACTCAAAAGGAAGATGAGGAGTTGAGAACCATTAATGCAGAACTTGACCTCCTCGAAGACCCTGAAGGGGGTGGTTATGCCACCCTGGCCTCTCGAGATAGAATCCAGAAGCTCGAAGCAGACCGAAGGATAATTCTTTAGGTGAAAGAGGAAAGCTGGCGCTTAAAAAGCAGGGCTATCTGGCTACAAGCAGGGGATGAAAATACAAAATTTTTTCAGCAATATGCCAAAGGAAGGAAAAACCTAAACACCATCTGGGAAATGCCAAAAGAAAACGGGGAAAAGGCTCAGTCTTTTGAAGAGCTTGCTTCTTTAGGGGTTGCCCATTTTAAAGATATTTTCAAAGCCCCAGAAGAAGCCTCGATAGCTAAAGTTATAAGGGTTGCTCAATACTTCCCAAGATTTATTGATGAAGAAGGCAATGAAAGCCTGATGGCTCCGGTTTCCAAAAACGAAGTGGAGGACACCCTTAAGTCGATGCAAAGAGAGAAAAGCCCAGGTCCAGATGGCTGGACAATGGAATTCTTCCTCCATTTCTTTGACTCCCTTGGTGACGATCTAGCTGTGGTGGTGGAAGAATCCAGGGTCTCTGGTTTGATCTACCAGCCTCTCAACGCTACTTTCCTGACCCTCATTCCCAAGTCTGAACATCCCTCTTCCTTCAATGACTTCTGACCCATCTCCTTGTGCACCTGCCTTTACAAAGTCATTGCAAAAGTCATTTCCTCCAGGCTGAAACCCTTTCTTTCTACAAACATCTTTGCGGAACAGTTTGGCTTTTTAGATGGTCGTCAAATTCATGAGGCTGTAGGGGTTGCACAGGAAACACTCCACACTCTAAAAAAGAGCCGGAAAAAAGGGGCCATAATCAAGATAGATCTGTCAAAGGCCTTTGATAGAATCAGCTGGATGTTCCTAAGGCTCCTCCTAACGCACCTTGACTTCAGGCACGATTTTGTAAGGTGGATTATGGGATGTGTTTCCTCGACTTCTATTGCTGTCTTGATTAATGGTGCTGCTTCGGATTTCTTCAATCCAAAAAGGGGTCTACGTCAGGGATGCCCCCTTTCGCCCCTGCTTTTCCTGTTTGCTGTTGAAGGAATCAGCCTAATGATCAAAGAGGCCAAAAGACAGGGCGAACTGAAAGGAATTGAAGTCGGGCTAAATCTCTGGGTAACCCATCTCCTTTTTGTTGATGATATCCTCTTGTTCTGCGATGGGAGCCGGGATGATTGCCGATGCCTGAAAAGGATCCTCGATCTCTTCTTAAAAGCCACAGGACTGGCTATAAATGAGCAGAAATCCTCCATCACTTCCGCAGGGCTCTCGCCCTTAGAAGTAATCAGAGCTAAAGAGATTCTCCCCTTCGAAGCAAAATCCCTTCAGGATCTGTTCAAATACCTCGGCTTCTCTCTCAAGCCCGATTCCTACAAAGCTCAATATTGGACCTGACTCCTGGCTAAAATTGAGTACAGATTGAAACTTTGGAGTCTTAAATGGCTGTCAAGGGTTGGCCGCCTTGTCCTCATCAAATCGGTGGTCTTGGCCATCCCAGTTTATTGGGCCAGTCTCATCTGGGTGCCGAAGTGTATCCTCCTGAAAATCAATAAAATCTGTAGCAGATTCCTATGGGCTGGCCAGAAGAAGGATCACTTCACGCCATGGGTGGCATGGGATAAAATTGTCAGACCAAAACAGTGGGGAGGGTGGGGGATAAAGGACCTGTATCCTTTTTCTAAATCTCTAGCAGCCAAATTAACCTGGAGACTGGTGTTCTCGGATAATATTTGGACAGCTGTAACCAGAAGGAAGTATATTGACCCTCTCACTCCTTTGGAATGGATCAAAATGCCCAACAAATCCTCAAAAAACTCTTCCATGGTTTGGAAAGCTCTGGTAGCTGCTGCTCAGGTCATTGAAAAAGGCTTGGTATGGAACGTGGGAGATGGCAGATCAGTAAGGCTCGGGAGAGACCCCTGGGTGGACTGCCCAGAATCTTTTTCCCTCTCTCAAGATTTGATTGATGATCTTAACAGCAAAGGGCTATCTTCCCTCAACCAAATTGCAGATCATGCAAACTCTTCCATCTGGCGACAGGAGTGGTTCACCAGGGAAACTCTCGGCCTAGATGACAGGTGGCTGCAGGAATGGGGGGCCTATTGTACAGGACTGCTGAATTCCCACATTCACATTTCAGAAAAGCCAGATGAGCTGAGATGGGTTCATTCTCAGACCGGTATTTACTCACCAAAAGCAGGATATGACTGGCTAATGACTAAAAAGGGATGGGAGGAACCTAGCTGGTGGGCCAAGTCACTGTGGAAATTGAAAGGGCCAGCCAAGACCAGACTTTTCTTCTGGTGTGTACTCCAAAATAGAGTCCCCACATGGGATTATCTTCAAAAAAGGGGGAAAATTGGACCCGGGCGGTGCCCCTTGTGCAAGGAGAGCGAGGAAACAACTCAACATATTTTCCTCTCCTGCTCTTTCTTCAAAAGATTATGGAACGAAATGTTGGGACTGACCAACACCCCCTTCATTTGGGAGGGGGAGGAAATATCTGAAGCCTGGAACTCTTGGTGGCAGCAGGCACCCAATGAAAAATTCAGAGCGCTGCCTCTTCTGGTTGTTTGGGGAATCTGGCTCGCCAGAAACCGCTTGATCTTCAACGACTCCGCCTTTCCAATTGCCAGATTAGCAGCAGAGGGGGTGGCAATCTATGAAAACATCCCATCCTCCTCCATCTCGCAGAATAGCAGGCCTGTTCAGCAGGAAGAAATTAAAGGATCCATTCCCTGGGCTTACTTCGACGGGGCCTCAGATATCAACAAGAACTGTGGAGCTGGCCTGGTCATACACCTTCCTTTCGGAAAAATTCTCAAAGCATCCATAGGGCTTGGTACCGGGACAAACAACTTTGCCGAGCTTAAAGCACTGCACCTTCTTCTTGGATGGCTCGTTGCGTGCAATGAGCGTGAAGCCCAGATTTTCAGAGACTCTTTGAACACTATCAAGTGGGCCAACGGTTCACATCACTGCAGGAACTTTCTGTTATCTCCTTTGCTTAATGAGATTTTAAATATTAAATGCTGGTTTTATGGGCTCACTATCTGTCACATTTTCAGGGAAAGAAATTTAGAAGCAGACAGCCTTTCTAAAAAAGGCACTGAGCAGGTTTTGGGTGCATGGATAGTTGAAGAGGTGGCTGATGGGGTGGCAAGGCGACTCGCTCCCCCAGCATTTGCATAGTTTTCATCTTATTTCTGGTTCTGTTTCGATGTATATACTACTACTTATTTTCCTTTGTTTATGTATAAACTTTTTCAGGACTCAGCGTTGTTTTCCTGTCATAGGAGGCCTGAGTTCCTGTTCACATCTAAACTTTATTTTTCCTTTTGTTTTTTTTGCCAGTACAGTGCCTACTATCTGGTTTAAATTCTAACATTATGGCTTCCCCATCACTCTGTTTCGGCCATTTTCCTTCTAGGAAGCCGGGAGTTGGGGAAACTACAAGTATCTAGCTGTCCAAAAGATCAGTTTTGTGACATGGCTGTTTGGAGGAAATTTCTGGATATTTCTACAAACAGTGTTTTTGGCTTTCTCTGCAAACAAGGGAAAGGAAATGCTCAGCATATGCTATGTAACCCCTATATATTAATAGACGGTTTGATTTTTTTCTATGGAAAAATAAATAAATATGGAGGCATAATTAGATAACATAAAGCACATACAATTCCTAGATTACATGAGGATTTCTTTTCCATTTCGCTACTCTTACCATTATGATCATCTCAAAGATTAATTCATTTGTAGACCACCAAATATGATAGAGGTTAATATTAAGGTTCACATTATAGATAGGTGAAATTGAATATATAAGTTCGAGTAGTTGATTTAGAAGGTAAAGGTAAGGATGACAAGATGAGATGATAAATTCATAGGTGAAAGATGCCAAAAACAAGGAGCGGAATACTATCGTATGGAGGAAAGGTTGTTGATCCAATTAATGATGGAATAATAACATAATATAGAGGATTAGGTTTGTATGAAACATGCTAATTGGAAATTCAATTGACATCAAATGTTTGGTTACAAATGGGAAGGAGTTTTCAAGTATTTGCAGGTTCTATGGTCATTTCCCTAATCAAAATTCTTCAACTCACTATGAGTTCCTCAATTTAATATTGAAAATTCTTCTTCTTAATCTAGGATATGTGATAAAGAACAAAAGTTGTGATGCCACCCAAAGGCAAGTTTTAGGTCAAGATTAAAACTCACCCTTAAATTCTATTTTAAACCCTGTGATGGTCCTCTGTATCCAAAGTTGATATTGCATCCTCTTCATGCCTAACCTAGATGCACCATATATATCCCTTGATAAAAATTTAGGCCCTATAAGTCATGACATTGAGGGGAAGATGTTTACCTACATAGAGAAAAATACATGGAAAGTGAGAGGGATATAAATTTATTCCTTTTAGATTCTTGGTAAAATATTTGTGAGCTCTAATGCTCGAGTCCTACACCTATAAAATCTCAAAAATAAAGAGGAAACCTTAGAGATAGGAAAGAAGGAAGGCATGGAGAGTGATTTATGTTGGGTATGTGTTATATTCTTTGCATGACTTATATGCACCATGAAGAAAGGGGGGCCCTAGGGGGGTTGTTCAACCTCGTCTTTTCAGGAGGTATGCATGGGGTGGGAGCTCCCTTGCATGGGGTTGGGAGTAGTGCCCTGAAATAAATTTTTGGCAGTTTTAATCCTGACTTTTGTCAAAAGAAATTTTGTAGTGCATGGTGGTTTTTCCTATGGTTTTGTAGTTTCAATTATTGAACTATAGTTGGATTGGCAGTTCATGTACCTCACATAATATATATCGTATTTTCATTATGTAAAGAAAATATAATGAAAAAATATTTTGGTTTTCCCGGTTTGGGTTTCTAAGATAACAATATTTGTATAAATTTTTGTATATGTTATTTTATATTTTCTATTTTATTAAGAATATGTTTGCAACGATTAATTGTGTAGGGTTAAAACCTACATTTGATACTATAGCGATGTTTTGGCTTCAAGGGGATGGCTTTATGTCTAGGGGGTTTGGCTTAGGCATGTTGCAGATCCTATTGCAGTTGGACATTCTTGTGGTGAAAATAAATGGAAATCAATTCAAAATTAGAAATCAAGAAATTTAATGGGAAAAACCTTTGAGTTGTGGAAGCTCAAAATGGAAGACTTGTTGGTTGACAAAGACTGGTGGAATTTTGTGGATCAAGGTACTACACCAATGGGAATGTTAATAGAAGACTAGGTGAAGTTGGATCGGAAGGAAATGACACAATGTGATTGTGTCTCTTAGATTTAATATTACTAAATGTGTTAGGGGAAGAAACTGTGAAGGATTTTCGAGACAAGTTAGGGGCTTTGTATCAGTTTAAGTCCCTAGTGAACAAATTGTTCCTACAAAAAAAGTTGTATAGCATAATGATGAAGGATGGATACTTGGTGACTAAGAATTTGAATGCATTCAATACTATGGTTAGTAAATTGTTGTATGTTGATATTAAGATTTCAAATGCAGATAAGTGCATTAGTATGCTATGTTCTCTACCAAAATTGCTATATATTCTTATTGTTGCTATAGGTAGTAATGCAACTACTTTAAAATTTTATGAAATAGTCTCATCCTTATTGTTGGATTAGATGAGATGGAAAAACATGGAGATTCAGATTGAATATTCCTTGTCTATAAGAGGACAGTCCCAAAAAAAAAAAAAAAAGTCCTTAAGTGGGAGATCTAAATTTAGAGGAAGATCAAAATCTCGAGGAAAGTTTGTAAATGTATTTTGGAGGTGTGTAAAAGAAAGATTGTAAAGAAAAAATTGCAAAGAGAGGGAAGATTTTTGAAGATACTCCTTCTATAGAAGCAACAATATCATCAAATGAAGGAGGAGGTGTGTACCTCTTGAAGTACACAAGTAGATCATGAGGCATAATTGGTTAACTCGGGTGCATCTTTTCATGTGACTCTTCACAAGGAGTGGTTTTGTGAGTATGAAAGATTCATTGGTGGTGATGTTTTCTTAGGAGATGACTCGAGAGCTAGAATCATAGGAAAAGGAAAAGTCAAGTTGAAGCTCATGGATGGGAGGATTATGACACTCCCTAGTGTTTTGCACATCCTAGGATTAGCTAGAAATTTGATTTATGTAAGCAAGATGAGTGATGCAAGTATAAAAAAAATGTTTGAAAATAATACTTGCAAGATGGTTCAAGGAGCAATGGTATTTTTTAGGGGAGTTTAGATTGGAACTCTATATAAGCTATTGAGAAGCACTGCTAGTGCTATTTGTAATGATTTTTTTGTTCCTTAGATTAGATCATAAGAAATAATAAATCTTGCAACTTCAAGGGAAAATATTATGTTGTGGCATCAAAGACTTGGACATATCAAAGAGAACGAACTCCAATTATTGCATGGTAATGTTATGGTAGAAAGTATGTCTAATTGTTCTTTGGATTTTTATTTTTTTGAACAATGTTTATATGGGAAATAGAATCGGGTGGGATTCTCCTCTGGTGCTAAGAGGGCATAGGGAATGCTATAACTAGTGCACAGTGATGTGTTTGGACCTATTTTGATTCCATCACTAGGTAAATTTTTGTACTACGTCTCATTTATAGATGACTTATTGGGGAATACATGGATATATTTCCTTGTGAATAAGTCTAAATTATTTGACAAATTTAAATAATTTAAAGCTCTGGTGGAGAATCCAAGAGAGAAGAAAGTAAAGGTGTTGAGGACGAATAATGTTGGATATATTTACAAGAATGAATTTGAAGATTTGAGTAAAAATTGTAGTATAGCATGGAAAAATACTACCCCATATACACCTCAGGAAAATGGAGTTGCAGAAAGGATGAATAAGACAATGATGGAAAAAGAAAGGAGCATGCTTAGTGGTGTTGGGTTAGGACACGAATTCCAGGAAGATGCATGGATACATGTTACTTTCTAAATATATCACCCTCATTAGAATTGGATTATAAAACTCCACATGAGGCATGGATTGGTAAGAAAACATCTCTCACACATCTCAGGGTATTTGGTTGTGACGCATATGTACATGCTCCAAAGGAAAATAGAACCAATCTGGATAGAAAAAATGAAAGATACATCTTTATTGGTTATAAATATGCTTTAAAAGGTTACAAGCTTTGGAACCCAAAAACAAGGAAGGTTGTGTATAGTCGAGATGTGGTATCTAGAGAAGTGAAAGATGTTATCAAATAAGAAGTCCTACAAAGAGATAAAGAACCAAAGAAGATATAACTAAAGGATGATGAATATGACTCTATAGAAGAAAAATAATAATAAGAAGAAGAGCCACATACTCCAATTTTGAGGAGATTGGTTTGAGAATGAAGGCATCGATAAAGGTATACTCCACCTGAGTTCCATTCAAAATTTTCTTTGTTTATTACTAATGATTATCCTACAAATGTTAGGAATGTAGTGGATTTAGAGGATGGAAAACTCTAAAAAAATTCCATGGTTGAAGAAATGGAAACATTGGACAAGAATGAGCCTTGGAATCTAGTGGGGTTGGCATATGAAAGAAAACACATTGGTAGAAAATGGGTGTTTAAGAAGAAAATAAATGTAGAAGAAAAAGTGGAGAAATACAAAGCTCAATTAGTGTTGAAAGGTTCTTCCTAGGTGTAGGTAATTGACTTTGGTGACATTTTATCTCCTATTTTTAACTTAGCTTCTATTAGATTCCTTTTATTTGTTACTTCTACTTTTTATTTTGAGGTAGAAAAAATGGATGTAAAGATAGAATTCCTACATGGGGATATGGAAGAAGAGATACACATGAAGCAACAATAAGGATTTGTAGTGAAGGGTGAGAAAGAGTTGGTATGTAGGCTAAAATAGTCACTGTATGGGTTTAAAAAATCACCAAGGATGTGGTATCAAAATTTTGATACATATGTATAGGGATTTGGCTCCACAAGGAACAAATCAGATCATCTATGTATTTTAAATTAGTTGATGATTGTCCAATTTATTTGGTTTTGTATGTAGATGATATGTTGTTGTTTGGAAATGACAAAACAATCATCTAGGAAGTGAAAACATATTTTTCCTCTAAATTTGACACGAACGATCTTGATCTACAAATCTTACCTCACGAGTGGAAATTAAAAGCGATCAAGAAAACGAGAAACTCTAGTTAAGTAAAAGGAAGTATGTTGATATAATATTTCAGAGGTTTAATATGCAAGAAATTAAATTGATGAAGGTTATTATTCCTATAGGTGTAAAGATATCTGCATATCAGTGTCCCAAGGCACCAGAAGAGGAAGAGAACATGTCCCGTGTTCCATATCCCAGTGTGGTTGGAATTTTGATGTATGTCATGTCCTGTACTAGTGAGGGCATTGCACATGTAGTGATAGAATTGAGCATGTATAATGTTACACCAATTTTTGGTCATCTAACCTATTATCATTAGATGGACCCAAGTACACCATGTAAGGCCAATTTTACCCTAAGTAAAATTGATTTCACTTGTAAAATAACTTAATAAAACACATTTATTAGGTTTTTTATGGTCTAAACAGGAAATCCCAAGGGGAAATATTAAACAAATCTATATTTGTTTGGTTTTCCTCATGGAATAATTAATTAAACAGTAATTTAATTATTATTCCTCGTCATATTTAACCCTAAACAAGGAAATTAATTAGATAAATCCTTATTTATCTTATTATTTTCTAGGAATAATGATTTAAAACCTTATTTAAATAATATTCCTTGTTAAATTTGACTAAATCATTTATAAATGATTGAATAAATCATTATTTATTTAATTATCATTCAACCACTTCCTTAAAATGATAAATAAATCATTTATTTATTTATTATTTACAAATAAAGGGATTTGACCCAAGTCAAATTCCTTTCCCCTCCAACAAATATAATAAAATATTCCATAAAAGGTGGATCTAGATTTGGTTAATATTGTTTTAATCATGCACCAAGATCTAGAATGACCTAATATTTTGTTATAAATAGAAGGGTTTTTCCTACCATTCATCACCTTTTGTTGCCTCTTAGATCACTCTGGATCTATACTCTTGGTCTGACTTTGAACCATTATCATTGTCATATTTTCTATTATTTGCTTTGGGAGCTCCCTTTGAGTTCTATGTTTTTCTGGGTTTTCTACACCAACAAGAGAGAGAAATTCTAGATCTGAAGTGCCGAGGACTTCCAAGAACTCATCCTATTGAGGAGAATTGGAAACACCTTTCTTGTTTTCCTCCTAGGTGCCATTAATATAAATTCTTCAAAAAATATTATTCTTGTCTTGTCTATTGGATGCATGGAGCAAAACCTTATTTTACTGCTTAATGTCTTTTTATGCATATATCTAGATTTTCGCATCATTTGTATTGATCAACTAACTGCAGATCTGAAGATATTAGCAGCCATATTTTTGTTGTTAGGGTTTTTTGTTATGCACAGCTAAAAGGGTCTTTTTTCGTACACTTACACTAAGGATTCATCCTAACAACTAGCGAATCCACACGGGTTTTCAATTACGACTGCTGTCTTTTTTCATATTCCTGCATATCCAGCTGCTTCAAACCCTAGGGTTTCTCTTTAGCTTTTTGTTTTTCCTATTTTTATGTTTTTTTTCACCCATAAAACCCTAAAGCATTAAAATTTCTAACTTCCGTGTGTTTCTGGCCCTACTGCGCAGGTAACAGACATCAGCCGCAACTAAGACAACAACTTTGTCTAAAATATGCCGTCGAGAGACCCGGAACTGAAGGTAGCACTTTTCGGCCCTAAACCTGCAACCTGGACTGCAGGATGCAATTTTCAGCCTCAAAACTACGACCTAGATAGAAAACAGGTCAGAACCTGCGACCTGCACTTTTTTCTGCAGATTTTCTGAAAGTTTTCTGGGTTTGTCTGAAGCTTCTGTCAGGGTTGTCTAGCCTCCATCTCCGCCTGTTTAGACCTATTCTTGTTTTTTTTACTCAACTAAGTGGGAATCTAGCCTCCTAGGGCTTCAGTACCCTCCAC
Organism: Pinus albicaulis; assembly: GCA_034641835.2. Taxonomy (NCBI): domain Eukaryota; kingdom Viridiplantae; phylum Streptophyta; class Pinopsida; order Pinales; family Pinaceae; genus Pinus; species Pinus albicaulis. The sequence continues at coordinate 819,500,070 of CM076571.1, forward strand.
TTTTTGTGGAAGATTTTTAGTTGTTGCAAGTGTCTAAATTTTCAGAGTTTCATCCATTTCGTTTACAGATCTGATACCTCCTCTTCAGATCCCTTTTAGATCAGCTATTTTTCCATCCAAATCACCTCATATAGTTTTGTTTGGGTTTTCCTTTAGGGTCACCTCCTTTTCCTTACTGCCTTTAGCTTTTTGCCTCCTCTTTCACAACAACCTTGCCTCTGTCTCTTTGTTGTTTTCTGCACCTCTTTTCAGTAGACTTATCCTTTAGATCCCTGTCCCTTCTGTCCCTTCTTTTTCCCTCTGTTAGACTAGTTTTTGAGAGACCCACCTCCTTGGGTTAGATTGATGCATTGTTAGCTGTTAATTTTCTGTTATTTCAGTATTATATGTTGTTCTCTGTAGGTTTATTTTCAGTTACGAAACACACTTTTTCTTTTTCTCTCAAAATGTCTAGGTTTAAAAATTAAAATTAATGCACACCACACACTCACCCTAAGTGAAGAAGAGCCTCGTTAACATCGCCAGACAAAGACTTTAAAACATTGTAAAATCAATTGACACTGCACCTCTCTGCCCTTGTTTCGACATTGTAATCACTTGATTCTGCACCTCCCTACCCTTGTTGGTCATTCTTCTTCCCTCTATGCCGTGTTTGTGTTGTCATCATTGCACCCCCAAGGCATATATCCCGGAGACTTCTTGGCTTTCACCCTCAGTTTCCGGTTGGTCGACCTACTCCTTCCCATCGTCATCAAGTTAGTCCTCCTTCGAGTTTGCACTCCGACTCCTCTTCTGATTCATTGGGTTCTCCTCTTACTTCTGGTTCTCCCCCTGTCACCTTCATTATGTCTAGTTCAGGGCCTATCGCTAGCGGTAATCCCGGCCCTACTGTCGGGAATGTTACTAGCGGAACTGCCACAGGAACTACCTCGGCTATCCCCTTTCTCCCTTACATGGCAGGCCTCAATCTCCCTGATTTCAATCAGTTGTTCAATGACACTATCCGCCACGATGTTGGTTGGCCTGCTATGCCAACCAAGCTCCCCTTCGACATTTCCAAGTTTGAAGGCCTTGCTGGAGAAGATCCCTCCAACCATATCCGATATTTTCACATGTGGTGTTCATCTAATTCCATTACCAATGATTCCATACGTCTTCGGTTGTTCCAATGCACGCTTACAGGCGAAGCTTCTAAGTGGTATGTTGATCATACCTCCTCTTCCCATACCTCCTTTACGACCATTTCCCGAGCCTTCTTATCTTATTTCCAGCTCCCTCTTCGATACGACACTGGTACCGAACTCTTGGCTTCTTTCCGTCAATCATCTGCGACCCACCTATCCGATCATGTTCAGGAATGGCAGAAAATAAAGAGCCTATGTCGAGCTCCTACCTTCAAAGATCGGGTCTACATGGACTGGTTCCTTAGATCTCTCTTACCTGCCATCGGAAAATATGTCGCATCACATTTTCCTCAAACCGAAGAAGCCGCCCTCCAAATAGCCTTGAAATTTGACTTGATCTATGCTCAGTCTGGTTATGTCTATACCGTCCTTCCTGACCTCCCCAGACCCGGCGGTGCTAACGCCCCGGGGGCATCTCATTCTGCCGATGGTATCATTGGATCTCTCTCTCATCCGTACGCTCAACCTCCTATGGGATATGGTCTCCCTCCGGGAGGGGCTAACACCTCCAGCAATTTTCCCCCTCCAGGTAGCATGTATCCAGGATACGGCATGCCTCATCCTTTTTCCCAACCTCCTGCTTACCTCAATGTTTCCCAACCTAACCATTATCCTTATCCATAGCCTGGTGCCCCAGCTCCTCCAGCATTTGCACCTCTGCCTCCCTTTCCTTCTCAACCCTAGCAACAACAACTACCACCCCCTCTGGGGCAAGTATTTGCACAGCAGGGCGCAATTAATCCTCCTTCTTCTCAAAGGAAGAGGAAAGGCAATCAAAACCAATCTACCCCTGGTACTCGTGGACCCACTCCTCAAGGTATTGACTCTAACGCTGCTAACCAACAACAGGGCACTCAGCCCAAGCCGGACAGGCCTATTCGTACAAATAAGCCTTGTTTGTGTTGCGGTGTTTACGGTAATTACACTCACGATTGTCCCCTTTTACCACATATGCGGCAAATGTGGGAGTCTCAAGCCACATTGCGAGGAAAACATGCCTCCCTTACTGCTCCCCCCAATGTGGCCACTACTCAACTGGATGTGTTTACCAATCCTTTCCCCCAGTAAGGATTCGTGGCTACCCAACCACCTGATGGACAGGTGGCCACTCAACATTCCCCTTCTAGTTCCTCTGATTACCAGATCCTCATGATGAAATCTGATCAACCTCTAATTGTCGACCTTAACCTTCAAAATTGGTCTCGTCAGTACCCCAAGCCTCCCGCTTCGTCTGTCCCCGAGTCACCTTCTTCAGGTTCTACAGAGCCTCTTTTGACATCCAATGGTCCCTTGTATATCCCTCAGCCCAAAGTTGAGGTTCATACCAAGTTTCTTAAGGGACCATTACACTGAAATGTTGCTTCTAGTCGAGCTGCTCACTCGTATAGCATAGTAGATGATTTGGCACAATCTCCTGCTACCATTTCAACACTGGAACTCCTCTAGTCGTGCCCTTCTCAAAATAAGGCTCTAATATCCGCCATGGGCACTGTAGATCCTGCTGATGACCAATTGATTTTTTTCGACGCCCATCAATCAGAACATCCTCCTCTTCCTGCTTCCGTAGCTTTCCAAATCCCAATCAAAATCTGGAATGCTAACGTTTCTCGGTGTATCATTGATGAGGGGGCATCCACCTGTGTGATGTCCGCTTCGGTTTGAAAACAACTCGGATCTCCTGAATTGGCCCTTCCATGATCACCCTTCGAGTGTGGGATGGCCATGCCTCCCAACCCATTGGCCTATTCCATAATTGTCCTATCACTCTTGCGGGTGAGACTGTTTGCATTGACGTTAAAGTCGTCGACGCCCCTCTAGATTACAACATTCTCTTGGGGCAGAGCTACACTTATGCCATGTCTGCTGTCCCATCCGTGGTATACCGCAAGATGTCTTTCCCTCATAATGGAAAGATAGTCACCATTGACCAGTTGACGTATCATGAGCAAAAATCTCAGACCTCCCCTGAGACAACCATCTCTTCTATAGCCAATTAGCATATCGTCAATTCTTTGACCAGTGTATCTCCCGGCGTCTACAAAGACTCCTCTTTTCTTGGAACCCTCCCTCATCTTCCTCCTCCTCCTGTCTCTGATCCCATATTATCAAATGTTTGCATGATGCAATCGTCTCAGGCTGCTCTCAAGCAGCCTAGTTCAGCTAGTCAGCAACCTCGCTCTCCACTGCCTACTCCTAGCACTTTGTGTTAGCCTTCTGGAACTTTTCTTTCTGACCCTTCACCTACAGTTGGTACTCATGAGCCCCTTTATCCTCCCAGGTCGGTCCCACCAGGCCTTAACCATCTTGGAGCCATCCCACCTGGTCATTACCCCATTAGTTAGATACCTTTCTTTGCTCCCCCTCCCGAAGTCTATTCAGTTCCCATCATGGCCACCCTTTCTCTCCCCAACCTGACCCTGGGTATACCCATATGGTACCTTGATCCTCCAGCCGCTACCCCGCCTGGTCACCCCAAACCCTACCTTGCTTTGACAATGGTTCAACCGGTTCCCCTAGCTTCTTCCGTTGCTACAGTACCACCAACACCTCAACAGGACCCTTCTCCTATTGTGCCAGCTCCGGGAAAGAAAGGCAAAGCTCGCAAGGGGTCACCCAAAGACCAGGCCATCCTGACTGACCCTGCCCCTCCTCCGCTCGCAAAGCCTTGTGCCTTGTGTGATTTCATCGGTCATGCCACCTGTTAGCACCTGAAATGGACCTCAGGCTGAAAAAGGAAAATTAGGGTAACAACTAAAGCACGCTCAGCCTTGTAGCGAGCCCTACAAGGATAGGAGAGGGCTCTCTCTGTAGAATAGATATTCGATAAAGCAATAATGAACTGATATTAGGCTAGATAAAATGATGGGAAAAAGGTTTAATAAAATGAATGAATTTCAGGGATGTGTGGGATATTAAGGGATAGTTGAAACCGGGAATTAAATCAGGACACAGGGTATTTCATGGGGAAAGATAGGTAGGAAAATTAGCAAATAAAATTTAATGAGGATGGGATTGAAAGACTGATGAGGAGCTGAAAAGGGCACAACAAATGGATCCTTTTCAAATAGAAGAAAAATACAGAGTATGAATGATTTCCCAAGGCAGAGCATATAACATGGATTCTACCTTTCTATCTTGAAATAATTCAAAAGGGAATGTTTATGGATGAATGGAACACATAACAATTCACATATGAAACAAAGGAGAAAAAAAATGCTAAATCTCATACCACATGGATCCCACCAATCAGAGCTGCATCGCTTATTAATTCCTGTCAAACTGTACAATGTAGCGCAGAGATGTTCTTCCACACTTTACCCCAGAACTCAGCCCCTTTACAAATGATTTACAATACAATAAATAAACTCAAATGTGGGAAAACAGATCGATGAAAATATGGAATTGTTTAACAGCATTAACAAACGAAAACTGAAGAGCCAACCATCTGTCCTAAGAAGGAGCAGCGTTACATTTTGCCACTTGAATTTGCTGATAACCAATGAAGAGGTGAAACCTGTGGCGTAAATCCCTTTGAATCGTAACTAAAGACAAAATAGGCAATCCAATCCTATTTCTTTACTGTTGCAGATATCTTCGTTTTAATTTAAGCTCTTGGCCTTTGACTGCTCACTTTCCATTATTTCTTTATTCTCTAACCTTTAATAAAATGCCGTAGAAATAGAACTGGATGAAATTATATGCTTTGTGAAGGGTAAAATTAATTTTAAATGGGAAAAAGGAAGGGAGATGGAGGCGGGACCCGCATATAAATCGCAATCAGAGTCGGAGGTAGAGCGGGGTAGTACATTACAAGTATTGCGATGCGATGGGGAGAAAGCCTTTGTAATAAACAAAGCGGCAGAATTTTCACCTTTACAAAAGAGAAATGGGTTTTATTATGAATGGCGGAGGATTTTAATGGTGGGACCGGGGTATAATCGCAATCCCAATATCGGAGGGGAGCAGGGGTAATCGCATCGGGAGGACAGAATTTGCGATGCGATCAGGAGTTGTGATGGAAATACTTGCGATCGGAGGAGGGCACGATCTATCGCATCGAAGGGATTAGATCGGGGGTGCGATCGGGTCGGGGAAAGTTTTGATCGGCAGATCGCATCGGAGATATTTGTGATTGGCTCATCGGGGCATACAAAAGAACTTTGCGATCTGCGATGGTGCGATCAAAGGATTTGCGATTTTGAAAACATTACAATTGTGATTTATAACAATAAACTTTAAACTTTACGTTATAAATTTTTATTATATGCATAGTGGGGAAGTGGTTTATACGGCCGGGGGGGGGGGGGGGGGTTTATATATATGATATAACTTTGTTATAAAGTTTATGGAGTATGGTAGGGGAAGTATTTAAGGGGAGGGACTTTGTAATATGAAGTTCTTTATTATAAAGTCCAAAGGCATGGAGGGGAAGTGGTTGGGTAATAAAATCGCATATATATATATATATATATATATATATATTTCTTTTTTAAATATTTATAATGCGATATTATAATTGGAAAGGGGGAAAAAGGATTTATAAAGGAATATTAAACTTTAATAACACAAAGTTTAAAGGGAAAAATGGGGAAATAGGGGGGATTTAGGGAATAGAGGGCTTTTACTTCACTTAAGCATAAGATTCAATTCAGAAGTCAGTTTTGAGAGTGTAGTATTGTTGAGTCTCAATTCTGCATCTTTTCCATACACTTTTCTATACCTTTTTCACTCACCTGAACCTCCCAAGTTGTCAATATCATTGTATGTTAATTGCAAAAGAGCATCTAACATGGTTTTTAACTATATTTTTGTGTCTGCTGTTTGATTTAGATTTTGTTCATTTAGCTGTGGAATCTTGCCACTTTCCGCAGCTGCTGCAACTTTCCGCAGCTATTTTGTGAAACTCTATGTTACAGGTGTCTACAGGAAAAACAAGCCACATGGGCAAGTCAGAAATGATGTGGACATGGTTCGTGTCCTATTGGCTCGAGCAAACTCATCTAAAGAAGCTGCGGTCAAAGGCATCCAAATGGAAGTCAACCATAGAGTCTCACGGTGACAGGACTCTGTTTCGTGTCACGTGAAGGTTCATATGGCCGTTTCTGAGTTGCGGAGGACAAGTCGACATCTATACATGGCTCCATAGCCGAATTCAAACATCCACTCCTCATAGATTTACTTTGCAATACAGCCATGATCCTAGATCCGTGGACGTAATGGTCTACGTGTTCTCCACCAGCATAAACTTTAGGAATTAGTTATGTTTCTTTTGTTATAAATAACGCGTTTGCATACGCATATGGAGTTAGTCTCGATTAGTCTCTGTTATCTTTTATTAGTCTGCTCTGTAATGTAATTACGCTGCCTTAGTGCCGTAATACTACCTTACTGTTATGACTACATTTTAATATAAGAAGACTCTGTTTTCAGACTTAATTCGTACTTGAATATTGTTGCCAAGGCTGGTGTAGAGGGCCCCTGCTCAGCTGAGGTTATGTGCATTATTGTATAGTTCTTATTTCATTTCTTTAAAGCTCATTGTACCATAATCCATTCACATGTTTATACATTGCATTTTCATGATACATATGCTTCATTTCTATTTATAAACTTTCATGCTTTCCATTTCACTTCTGTCTTTCATGTTTTATGTTATTAATCACTGATCAGTGTTCTTGTTTCAGGTTATAGATAGGCAGCCCGGGCATTTGCATAACTTTTTGACTAATGACATGGAATTAACATTGTTCTGCTGCTAATTTGTTTTCTTAGTTTCTGTTTAATTTCAGTATTGCTTTGTTTAATTCAGTTTTGCTTATTTGCTTCAGTAGTTAAATTTAGATATATTAAACTGCTCATAACATCTTCAGTTGCCTCCGAAAGCCACAGCTGGACTGATGGTGAGGGATTGTATTATGAAATGTGTAGTTTGGTATTAGTTTCATTTATGCAAATTTAGATATATTAAACTGCTCATAACATCTTCAGTTGCCTCCGAAAGCCACAGCTGGACTGATGGTGAGGGATTGTATTATGAAATGTGTAGTTTGGTATTAGTTTCCTTTCTGCAAATTTAGATATATTAAATTGTGCATGACATCTTGAGTTACCTCCGAAAGCCACAGCTGGACTGATGGTGAGGGATTGAATTATGAATGTATGGTTTGATATTAGTTTACTTTCTGCAAATTAGATATCAGTTACTCAAGTTGTTTATGGTTACTTCCGAAAATCATAGCTGGACTAATGATGAGGGATCAGAAGACAAGTTGATGTAATCTGATTTAGATTTACTTTGTTGCAATTTTGGATTTCTTTTAGCATAGTTTCTTTTGTGTTTAGACAGCAGCAAGAATAGTTTGGTTTTCATGCTCACTAGTTCACTGTTTTGATTTATTAGACTAGCAACACCTTTTCATTTCAGCAGCACATTTTCATTTCCTTTCAAGTTTTGTCATTGTAAGTTTCAAATTCCTTTTTAAGTTTCAAGTTGGTAAATCATTATAGAGGATATCATTTCCTTGAACAAACATAACCATACTTGTTTTTATTTTAGAATTTCCATCTCGCCTTAGAAAACCAAAAACGAAAAAAAGTTAAGAAATAGGTTATCTTGCACATATAGTGCGCCACACTTCATCAGCTTACGAATCCCGGATTGAAAAATTAAATGCAGCAATTTAGGACACACTAAATTGACCAAACATTTTGGCGCTGTTGCCGGGGACGTGTAACTAGGTAGCCAATTTCTTTAAAAAAAACACACAAAATAATAAAAGAAAAGAAAACTTGATGACTTCTTGAAGTATGCTCTCCTCTTGCACCTAGTGTGATCTGGAGGATCAGAAAAGAGGGTTATTGGTTCAGTAATTTCTTAAGTATGCTCTTTTCTTGCACCTAGTGTGACCTGGAAGATCAGAAAGATAATTATTAGCCCAACTTAAAAAAAAAAAAAAAATTGACATGCATAGAGCAAGAGATTCTAGGGGGAGGTTTATAGCTAAAGCCAAGAGTTTGATTTTCACAACTCCATCTTCTTCAAGGCATAGACCAGATTCACCACCATCTACCCCTAGCCCAACTTAAAAAAAAAAAAAAATGACATGCATAGAGCAAGAGATTCTAGGGGAAGGTTTATAGCTAAAGCCAAGAGTTTGATTTTCACAACTCCATCTTCTTCAAGGCATAGACCAGATTCACCACCATCTACCCCTAGCCTTAATATTTTTGGAATTCAAGGAGCAGCTGAATTAGAGGATTCTCCTATACCACCTACTAAATCTCATTTAGAAAAGGAAGAGACTCCCTCTCATCCTCCCTTGATAGAAGAATCAGAGGACTTTAAGGACTCTAAAGAAACTATCATGGCAGAGGAAATAATAGATGGATTTAGAGGTAGAGGTAGGGGAGGAGGAAACAATGGAGACAACAATGGTGAAGGAAATAATGGTAGAAATAGGGAAGGAGACAACTTGTTTGGATTCCCTATAGTTGATGAGGAAACTCATGCAACAATGAAAAATATCTCACCATTTGTTCTCCCTAATTTTTATGGATTGCGAAGTGAGGATCCTGAAACATTTCTGTTTGAGTTTGAAGTCGTGTGCCGAACTTATGACTATATGGAAGACTCTCAAAAACTCAAACTGTTTCCTTCAACTTTGAAGGGATCTGCTTTGAAATGGTTCATGGGATTAGCCACTCAATCTATTAGGACTTGGAATGATATGAAACAAAAAAATTTGGATAGATACTTGGACTATTGTATGCCCACCAATCACAAGGATGAGGTATTCAAAATGATGCAAAAAGAAGATGAAAATTTGGAAGACTTACTTGAAAAATTTCAATACAACTTGAAAAGAGCAAAGATGAGCAACTTAGATGATGAAACCTTGAAAGCCCTCATATTAAAAGCCATTAGAGATGAATGGATAGATATTTTAAACATGATGGGGAAAGGAGACATTTCTCAACTTCCACTTCGTGACATAACCGAACTATGTGTCCATCTCTCAAGAGGAAAATCTAAAACAGGAAAAGGGCCTAGGGATCCTTCTCTTATTAGGGCTAACAAATCTGCAACTGGATCAGTAAGTAGGGCAGAGATTGGTAATATGTTTGATGAATTCAAAACTGATATCTTAGGGAGCCTTAGTGAACAACTAGACACCCTTAAAATCCAAAACAAGCAGAAAGCAGAAACAGATGCTTTAGCCATCTTTTGTCCGAAATGTAGGAAGAAACACGCTTTAAGGGAATGTCCCTTGGATGCAAAAGTTGTAGAAACATGTATGATTTTCTCAGAGAATCATGAGATCAAGGATTGTCCTTCAATTCCTGGACTCAAAGCTGTTTTTCAAGAAGACCCAAATTCAATAGAATCTCTCTGTTTTGTTGCAAGAAGACCTTGGCAGGGACAACAAACTCAAGGGTTTAACAACCCTATGAATCTTCAAACCCCACCAAATTGGAATCCTTGGCAACAACCTTGGCCCCAACATCAGAATCCATATCAACCATGGGTACAAGGGATGCAAAATCCTTATGGGAGATTTGCTCAATTTTATCAATATCCTCCATCTTTTCAAAATCAACATGCTCCACAACTTCCAAACCCAAACCTACAACTTTCATTGCCATTTCCACAACAACAACCTTCTCAACAAAATCCAAATCCTCAACTCATGCTCCCATACCAACAAAAGACAAATCAACTTCCAGCTCAGCCATTGTCAAATCCTAACAATAAGAATCCTCAGAATACTTACATGGTAGAAGGACAACAATTTCCTACCTATATGATTGTTCCTCTCAACGATGTACAACTCAGATCTGGTAGAGTTTTATAAAAACCTTCTATAGATATTCAAGAGCAAGATACCTCTGAGGAGGATTCTCTTGAAGTCAATAAGGGTTCTGAGGAAGAATCTCTTCAAAATCCAAGCATGCAAAAAGAAAAAGAAAAGTTAACACCCACAACTCCTATAGTTGAGCAACCAACATCTTCATCTACACCTCCTTTTCCCGAAAGACTACAAATTGACAAGGGGGTGGAAAAACAAATCTTGTTGCCTAACTATGAATTTCTAGATGAATTGAAGAATGTTTGTATCAAGATTCCCTTGTTACAAGCCATTCGAGAGATTCCTATTCTAGCAAAAACAATAAAGGAGTTGAGTTTCAAAAGACCAGGAAGGAAACTAAAAGACACAAGAAGAATCCACCTGGTAGGAAAAATTGCAGATATTATGATGGGAAAAATTACCATGCAAAAGTATGTAGATCTAGGAAGTCCAATTTTCAAGACACATATAAATGGGATAGAAATTCCAAACACATTGATTGACTTAGGGGCTGCTATTAACATTATGAGTAGACAGACTATGGACCAGCTAAAACTTCCTAACCTTCTTTTTACACCTACTTTACTGCAACTTGCAGATCGATCAATTATCAAACCAGATGGTGTATTAGAAGATATTTCAGTCTCCTTAGATTCTTGGGAATATCCAATAGATTTTATGATTTTAACTCCCAAGAGTAATCTAGGAGGGCACCCACTTATCTTAGGAAGACCTTGGCTAGCCACAGCTGATGCTTTCATTAGTTGTAGATCTGGGGATATGTACATTTCTAATGGTAATTCGACAAAGAAATTCAATTTGTATCCTCTAGCAAGAGCAATCACAGAAGTAGGAGACAATGAATGGGTTGATGATGAGGACACTATACAACCTGTCTTTACCATTTCTGAAATCAGTGAGGATAGTCAAATTCTGAACACATCAGAAAATTTTGAGACATCTTCAGAATATGACCCCACACAATTTCAGTTGGAATCTGACATAGAATATTTATCATCAAGACAAATGTCTCTTTACTCTATGGAAGAGTTTGGTAGTTCTACCATTGAGATTTTTCTAGGAAAAACACTGAATATCAACAAACATTTGGAAGAGTCACAACAAGAAGAACTAACCAAAATCTTGCGAAAACATTCTACTGCATTTGCATGGGAGTATACTGACATGAAAGGTATTGATCCTAAGACTTGCATCCATCACATCTATATTGAGGAAAACAGTAGACCAATCAGACAACCTCAAAGAAGGATGAATCCAAATCTTAGGGAAATAGTGAAAGAAGAGCTCCAAAAACTTCTCAATGTAAACTTCATTTATCCAATTTCAAATAGCCGATGGGTTTCTCCTTTGGTTATAGTACCTAAAAAGAATGGTAAATGGAGAGTATGCATTGATTACAGGGAATTGAACAAAGCAACTTTGAAGGATCACTTTCCTTTGCCTTTTATTGATCAGGTATTAGATACATTAGCAGGTAAAAAGTACTTTTCATTTTTGGATGGTTTTAGTGGATATAATCAAATTCAGGTAGCACCTGAAGATCAAGATAAGACCACATTTACTTGTCCATGGGGAAATTTTGCCTACCGAGTGCTTCCTTTTGGGTTATGTAATGCACCTGCAACATTCCAAAGAGCAGTACTAGGAATTTTTCTGATCTAATCCATGATTGTGTAGAGGTTTATATGGATGATTTTACAGTTTATGGTAATTCATTTGAAGAGGCATTAGAAAATTTGGAAAAAGTTCTTATAATATGTAAAGAAACAAACCTTTCATTAAGCCATGAAAAATGCTTTATGATGTTTTCTGAAGGGATTGTTTTAGGACATCATATTTCAGGAGATGGGATTAAGGTTGATAGATCAAAGGTTGAAGTCATCTCCAAGTTGCCTATTCCAAATTGTCAAAGAGATGTTAGAAGTTTTCTAGGATTTACTGGTTACTATAGAAGATTTATAGAAAACTTCACTAAAATAGCATCCCCACTCTTCAAATTGCTTACAAAAGACTGTGAATTTAAATGGGATCCTGATTGTCAATCAGCTTTTGAAACTTTGAAAACAAGAATATCTGAAGCACCTATCTTGAGAGGACCAAATTGGAAACTTCCTTTCCATATTTCTACTGATGCTTCAGATACAGCTCTTGGAGCTGTGTTGGGTCAAAAAGATTTAATTCCTTATGCCATTTATTACACCAGTAAAAATTTGACTCCCACAGAGTTGAACTATACTGTGACCGAAAAAGAGTTCTTAGCTGTTGTTCATGCAATTAATAAGTTTAGACATTACATAACAGGCTATGAAACTTTTATTCATACTGACCATTCTGCAATTAGATATTTAATGAACAAACCTGTTACTAATGGCAGAGTGACAAGATGGCTTTTACTTTTGCAAGAATTCAATATTACCGTGTTGGATAGACCAGGAAAACAGAATACAGTAGCTGATTTCTTGTCTAGGATTCAGAATACTAAAGAAGATTCTCCTGTAGAAGATAAGTTTCCCGATGAATACTTGTTTGCAGTAACTATTAAGACCCCTTGGTATGCAGATATTGCTAACTATTTGGTTACAGGGAAACTACCTTCACATTTATTTCCAAGTGAAAAACGGAAAATTATTCAGGAGAGTTCAAAATATTCATGGATTTCTAATGAATTGTTTAAAACAGGGCCAGATCTTGTGATCAGAAGATGTGTCAGGGAAGATGAAATGCCTGATATTCTTAAGGCATGTCATGATGAACCATGCGGCAGACACTTTGCAGACAAAATGACGGCCTATAAAATCCTCTCTTTAGGATATTATTGGCCTTCCCTCTTCAAAGATGCAAAACAATATGTCAAAAGGTGTGACAGCTGCCAAAGAGTAGGGAAACATACCCTTTCAAATGAAATGCCATTGCAAACACAGGTACTCATTGAACCCTTTGAAAAATGGGCTTTAGATTTCATTGGACCTATTAATCCACCATCTAAGCAAAAGAAGTATATATTGGTTTGTACCGATTATGTTACTAAATGGGTAGAAGCCAAAGCATTAGTATCTGCTACTGAAAATTCAGTTGTTCATTTTCTTTATGAGGATATTTTTACTCGCTTTGGTGTTCCAAGAGAAATTGTGACAGATCAGGGGAGCCAATTCACATTCAATTTGGTGGAGAAGTTGATGGAAGAATACAAAATCAAGCACAGAAGATCTACTCCTTACCATCCGCAAGCAAATGGTCAAGTGGAGTCCACAAACAAAGTTCTTGAAAGTACCATCACCAAAACCATTCATGCATAGAAGAGATTGGGCGAAAGGCTTCTGAAGCCTTGGGCCTAAAGAAACTACATGGAGAAATACAACGGGACATTCTCCCTGAACTTGTTTATGGGAAGGAAGTCCTGCTCCCATTGAGTTCCAAGACAAGACCTTCAAGATAGCGAGTTCAATTGGGGATGAATTTATCGAAGCCCAAAAGCATAGAATGGAGCGAGTTGAATGAGCTAGATGAGATCGGACAAGGAAGCAATTTTAAGAGCGAGTCTAGTTCAATATCCAAAGAGCTAAATGGCATGACAAGTACATCAAAGAGAAGAAGTTTCAAAGAAGGAGATTGGGCATTGTTATTTTGATTCCAAGTTTAAAGATTTTCAAGGAAAATTTCGGACTCATTGGCTTGGGCCATATGAGATTAATAGATCTTTAAACGATAGACGGTAAGAATCAAGACCATTGATGAGTTTCAAACTCCTCTTCATGTGAATGGCCACGGATTGAAAGTCTATCATAGCCACTCTCAAAGAGAATTTGTCAAAATGTTTTCAAGAAAGTGCCGTAATCGGTACAGTACGGAAAAGATTCTTCTCCACCGACCTAGCTTTTGTTCTTTTCGGTTAAAAAAATAAAATAAAAAAATAAAAATTGTATAAGCTTTGAAAACCAATCAGCGATTGGCGATCTTATACGGAAAATGTAGGGTGAAAATCAGGAACACCTGACACCCTATATTTTCCAAAAAAAAAATCTCTCTTTCATTTCACAAGTTTTGTGACCACCCACTCCATTCCATTCCATTTCATTCCACTTCATTTCACTTCATTTCACTCCATTCCACTTCATTTTATATGTTTCATTCCATTTCACCAATAAAATTCTTTTTCATAACCATTTCCATCTAGTCATTTGTCATCCGTTCATTTTCACTCACCCAAATAATAATTGTGTCGGTTAACGAACGACATACATTTCCGCAGTGACACCGGTTTCGCGGCCGGAAACGGATTCCGCGGCTACCACTCTATTTTTTCAAAAGAATGTATAGCCGGATGTTATTTCCATAATCATGAAATAAAAATGCAGGTATGAGGACCGATTATGAAGACATGGAGCATTCAAGATATCAATGAGGAGCAACTAATTGAAAACCGAAAAAATGGCAAGAATTCCAAGGTATGAGTAAAAATTTATTTCAAATAGCATTTAAAACACATTTTTATATAGTTATAAACCATAAGCTCCATCCATTATGTGCAATTATTATATTGACAAACCTAAAGCAATCACTCCATGATCTCACATGCAATCCTCCCACAATCCTCGCCATTCATTCTCAAACGATCCATAATTAAACCTCCAGATCTTCACTCATACTCAGATATTCCCTTTTGTGACAATGAGACGTAGTTGATTTGACTACGGTTTCTTTCAGCCACATAAAATCCATAGTCATTGTTTAAACGTGCTTACATTTATTTTGCGGCCTGCAATTCGACAACTATAGGATGTGTTATACTCTTCCTATTGTTCTATTAATCTCACGGCCGTATCTTTTGCCGTGCTCACGTAACCCTTCTACGTTCCGCTTCTCTCCATTTCATTCTCTGTTATGCCTACGGTACGTATACGATATCTACCTACGGTCATCGTGCTCCATTTGTTCATTAAGTGATCCTACCCATTGAACCCTCCTCTGCAGGCCAAGTTTTTAAGAGCGAGAAGAAAGGATGGGTAAATTGTTAAAGCTGAGAACCGGGAAGGACCTAAATTCATGGAAGGATATCCGCAAGTCGGGGATACATTGAAGAAGGCAAAGTGGCTACGGTTCATCCAAAAGTTTAGAGGCTACCATAAAGAAGTGACAAAAGCTTTTGCAAGGTCGTTCGATGATGCAGGGAGGTAGGGTGGAGACCTTAGTTTACGATGAATGAGGCATCTATGGCATACGCCTGTGAACTGCTTCGAAGGGTGAACGATGGTTTAGGGCAAAAGCATTAGTGATGAAGCCTGGAGAATAATCTTACGAAACCCAGGTATGGACATAACTATTTTAAAGAGGAATTCATTTTGTTCATGCTTTGAAAGAGGAATGGGCTACTTTCTTTGCTAGTTGTTCAAAATTCATCACAGCCAGAGCCGTTTTGGGTCCATGTATATGTACCATACAGTTGTGATGAATTTTCTAGATAATCAAACTCTTAATCTTCCATATTTTCTATTAAATATTTTGGAGAAGAAGATGTACGTGACTTTTCGAAACATTTAGGGGATGTAGAACCACATCTATATCACCATGGTCTTGTGAAAAATTTGATTGAAAAAGAGTTAAAGGAGAACAAAGATACATGGGAACAATTTTTTATCGAAATTTCTTTGAGGAACCTCAAGAAATTCTGAAGGTAACACATCAAGAAGGAGTAGGAGAAAAAGAGACAAATGATGAAACTCAAAGTACTCCTACTACTACAATTGAAAGAACTAGTAGGGAAGAAGTATCGAAAAGGAAGAAGAAAGAAACCAAGGGTAAAAAGCGATAACATCAAAAGAGAGAAAAGTATTGAGGCTATACATCAAACCCTTCTTCGAAGAAGAAGATCATCAAGTGTTATACGAGAGATTGGTTCATCTTCAAGAACGGAGTTATCTATAGCCAAGAATAAAGAAAAGGAAAACAAAAGCAAAGACGAGTGGTCCACAACGTGTGAGAGAAAGAAGTTCCGGGCTTAAGGGGAAGTTGAGGAAAACACAAATGAAGGGACCTCATTTTATCGATTTGGAGAAGAAACATCTGAATAATCCCCCGGTGACCATAGTCCATCTCTCACTCTCGATCGGTTAGTGAACTTTGGTTCATTTCATTCTCGATCGGACATTGAACACAGTCCATCCCATTCTCGGCGGATTTTGAAGACAACTCTCCTTCACGGCATTTTGGGGACAGCCCAATAAAAATGACACACGATATAGACCCCAAGCAACAAAGTATATGATTATATAGAATCTTTAGAAAAGCCGACTACGGTCCGAGTACTTCGTCCATTCGACCTCACATATCACAAAATGATCTAATCCAATCAACGAAACGAGGAAGTCTTTGAAGTTTAGAGCTTTTAAATAGACACATAAAAAATGAAAAATGAGACATTGAAGGAACGAAAGAATTGGACAAAATCATTCATGATAATACCATGCTACATACGGGAATATGGTAGAAGAAGAACGAATTGAAAAAGAAATGCAGAGAAGTTAAACGAGCCTTTGGTTAATATCAAATTTAGATGCTTAATGAAGAAGCCCGGAGAATGTTAGCGACACCGAGGAAGAAGAGGAGAGGATTGGATGTCTTGGCTGAAGTGTCGAGGCATATGAGGCGAAGGATTATCAAAATTTTGGTTGCATGAGGACATGCAACACCTTCACGGTGCGGGGTATGTTGAGTCTCAAATCTGCATCTTTCTTATACACCTTCCTAAACCTTTTTTCGTTCCTGGACCTTCGAGTTGTCGATATCATTGTATATTAATTGTAGGACATCTAAAATGGTTTTTAACTATGTTTTGTGTCCTGGCTGTTTGATTTAGATTTTTTCTCATTTAGCTGCGGAATCTTGCCACTTTCCGCGGTACAACATAGCACACCGCGGCCATTTGTGAAATTCTATGTTGCGGGTGTCTTTAGGAAAAACGAGCCACATGGGCAGGTGGAAATGATGTGGACATGGATCGTGTCCTATTGGCTCGAGAAAATTCACTTAAGGAGGGGCTGTGGTCAAAGGTGGCCAAGTGGAAGTCAACCGTAGAGTCCCATGGTGACGAGGACTCTTGTTTCTCGTCACGTGAAGATTTGCATGACCGTTTCTAACTTGGGGAACACATCAACACCTGTACACGGCTCCATAAGCCGGAATCCAACATCCACTCTTCATAGATTTACTCCTCAACGCGGCCATGATCCTAGATCTACGGACGTAATGGTTTACGTGTTCTCCATCGAAAGCACAAACTTTAGGAAATTAGTTATATTTCCTTTGTTATAAATAATGCGTTTGCATACGCATATGATTAGTCTCCATTAGCCTCCATATAGCTCTTTAATGTAATTACGTTGCCAGCATTGCGTAATATCACCTTTCTGTTATATTTGCATTTTAATATATAAGAAGACTCTTGTTTCCAAAGCGTAATTCGGTTGAGGAACATTTGCTAGGGTACGTACGGGAGGGCCTTTGCACATCTTGGGGTTTTGTGCATTATTGTATAGTTTCTTGTTTATTTCTTTAAGTTCATTGTACCATAATTCATTCATGTGTTTATACATTGCATCTTTCATGGTATTTATGCTTCATCACTATTCATAATCTTTCATGCTTTACATTTTACTTGTCTTTCATGTTTTATGTTATTGTTAGCGATCAGTGTTCTTGTTTAAGATTACAAATAGGCGGCCAGGGCATTTTGCATATCTTTTGACTAATGACATGGAATCAATATTGTTCTACTTGCTAATTTATTTTATTTTGAGTTTTGTTTAATTCGATCTTGCTTTGTTTATTTCAGTCTTGCACATTTGTTTCGGTAGTTAGATTTAGATATATTAAGCCTGCTCATGTCATTTCGGTTACCTCAAGAAAGCCACGAGTTTGAGTGATGGTGAGAGTTGAAGTATGAATGTGTAGTTTGATATTAGTTTACTTTCTGCAAGTTAGATATATTAAATTGCTCATGTCATTTTCGATTCTCAAAGCCACGATTTGGGTGATGGTGAGGGATTGAAGTATGAGTGTGTAGTTTGATATTAATTTACTTCTGCAAGTTAGATATATTAAATTGCTCATGTCATTTCGGTTACCTCAGAAAGCCACGGCTGAATCGATGGTGAGGGATTGAAGTATGGTATGTAGTTTGATATTAGTTTCTTTTTCTGCAAATTAGATGTCAGTTGCTCAAGAGTTGTTTATGGTTACCTCCCAGAAAGCCATAGGTTGGACTAATGGTGAGGGATCGGAATATAAGTTGATGTAGTTTGATTTAGATTTACTTTGTTGCAATTCTTGGATTTCTTTAAGCATAGTTTATTTTGTGTTTAGGCAATAACAAGGATAGTTTGGTTTTCATGATCAATAGTTCTTGTTTGATTTATTAGGCTAAGCGACACATTTTCATTTCCTTTCAAGTTTTTGTCACATTTGTATGTTTCAAATTCCTTTTTAAGTTTGAAGTTGTTAAATCATTATAAAGGATATCATTGCCTTGAACAATCATAACCATACTTGTTTTTATTTTTAAATTTCCATCTCACATTAGAAAACCAAAAACGACAAAAAGACAAGAAATAGGTTATCTTGCATATAATTGTGCCACACTTCATCAGCTTATGAATCCCCAGTTGATAAATTAATGTAGCAATTTAGGACACACTAAATTGACCAACGGTAATAACGTGGGTATTCCCTACCATCCCAAGAGGAGGGAGACCGGTCGGGAAATATATATCCTGGACCGTCAACTCAATCGAAGTTGCCCTTGCACTATAAAGACCTAATGGTGCGGATCCCAATAGTGACTGTCCGTAGTAAGGGCTCTCCGGCTCTCATCGAAAGGGTTCTCCACAAACTCCAAAACCCCGAACCTTCTAACTAATGCACTGCGAACACCAGTCCTCTCGGATCTCTAACCGTAAGGTGCCGGAGTATCTCTCTCTCTCTCTCTCCGGTTGATCAAGTAGTCTGTCATATACACTGAAAACCATCATATTTGTCGGTGTACATATAGGAAGAGCGTGTCTCAACATCAAAACCCGGTGCTCAACCCAAAACGGCACGAAAAACCCCTCCACAATCGGTCGCCTTTTCGGGCCCCAACACAGGACGGAGTTGCGGTTTTTTTCCCAAAACCTACTACCCGGTCGGAGCTTTTTGCCCCAAAAAGTGCGACCCGGCCATGAGAGGGTAGGGGTCTCTTCACGAGCTACGGGGACCCAAACTGAACTTTCAATCCTTTGAAATGAAAGAGTAGGGTTATGCCTCTTACCACTGCAACGGACGGATCTCCAATTCCAATGGTCGGTTTGTCCACTACGATTGCCACAAGATTTAGGGCCTTCTCTCCTCTCTACATTCACCACGGCTCCACATGCAAATGATTAAATTTGAATGCCTTATTAAAATAAAATCCTTGATTTTTATTTCACCTTCTGCTGACAAACCGTAGCTTGGTTTGACGAACGGCCATGCCATTGGAAAGCTCTCACCGAGCCCTCAAATGGGTATACATTTATTTTTTAGTGACTTGATATGCAAGACACATTTTGTCGAGAAGCATCACTTCACCCCTCCTCAAAATTGAATTTCTTCACTTGTGACACTTTCATCTTGGGGGCACCACTTTGCCTCATACTTTTGCCTTTACGTGTCTATTTTAGGTAAGTGAGTTACCATTTTGTACTCATGTTTCTATGGTCCCCCATTGGACCTTTATTGTGTGGCAAGCACCATCGAGTCCTACAGTTTTAGAGCATCGAGTTGAGTCATCATCGCATTCATGGAGTACATCACGAGTCCCTTTCTATCTCTCTATAGTCCTCCATCCTTTGTTGCTTGGTCCCTCTCTCATGTCGCACATTATGGCCTCCAACCCCACTATTCCCTATCCCTCATGATATTGCGCCCGGTCGCTTCCGGGTCATCCATGCCCTTTGTGCTCTAACGAGGAATTTGTCCATCCACTACTCGGTACCCCCATTTCATCATCACCCCTAGTGTCCATCATCGATTGCTCTACTATTTTATCTCGTGCCTTAGTTGAGGACCTCTTATTCCTCACCTATGGCGGACACTCCTTCTATCGACATTAGATCATTTATTCCGGAAAACCGAGGTCTGAGGGTGGTGTACCTTGGTTCCGGCTTCACTCTTGTTCGGTGCCTTGGATCGAAAAGGGACTCCTTATGGCCTTTGAATTGATTTTTCCTCGAGCTCTGACTCCTTTCGACGCAGTCGAGATCCGTATGCTCGATGTTTCGGTGATGCGGCGATTGGACCGATGATTCTCGTGTGTGTGTGAGATGTTTCAACCCTCATGAGGGGGTGGCCCTACGGGTAGCCCCACATGCAGAGATGACCTCTTCATTTTTAGCCTTCGATGTAGCTCCATAGATTTGATGATCTCGGCCTCAACCTCTTGCGGCTCCTTTTTTGTGCATGTATCGATCGGATTTTCGAGCCCTTTCCTGATTTACGGGGGCATTTGGAGTTGTATTTGTATCTAATGTACTCGAGAGAAATTATTGTACAAGTCACCGTTGTTGTCCCGGAGTGCAATATGTATGTGGGATTCATTATCATGTTATTTATGCGACTCATTTTTATGCCGACATGTACTATATTTTTCGGTCCCTTATTGTTTACTTTGAGCGCATTATTCTTTGTACTCTGTCTCGACGAGGCATAGGTAGGCCTCCCCCACCACACATAGCACGAGTACTCACTCATAAAAGGGACTTGTCACACACAGCCAAGTCTCGCCTCCTCGGGGAATTACAGTCCTCTCGGCACTTTGGTCTACCTTATATTTCTCTCTCTCGACTTCCCCCTTCGGTGTCTAGTGATTGAGTTCTTACAATGTACTTCGGTCATATGATTAGCTCCTAACACTGCGCACATTTAGGGGGAAATACGATACACCATTTTTTGGTCATCTAACCTATTATTATTAGATGGACCCAAGTACACCACATGTAAGACCAATTTTACCTAAGTAAAATTGCTTTCACTATGAAAATAACTTAGTAAACCACCTTTATTAAGTTGTTTATGGTCTAAACGAGAAAACCCCATGAGAAGATATTAAATAAATCTACATTTGTTTGATTTTCCTCAAGGAATAATTAGTTAAACGGAGTTTAATTAATATTCTTAGTTATATTTAACCCAAAACATGGAAATTAATTAGATAAATCATTATTTATATTATTATTTTCTAGGAATAATTATTTAAACCTTATTTAAATAATATTCTTTGTTAAATATGACTAAATGATCCATAAATAATTAAATAAATCATTATTTATTTGATTATTACTCGGCCACATCCTTTAAATTATAAATAAATCATTTATTTATTTATTATTTACAAATAAAAGGGATTTGACCCAAGTCAAATTCTTTTTCCCTCAACAAAAAAAAAAAATATTCCATAAAAAGTTAGATCTTGATTTGGTTAATAATATTTTAATTATGCACCAATATCTAGAATAACCAATATTTGTTATAAATAGAAGAGTTTTCCCATTCATTTACCACATTTTGTTGCCAAAAAGATACTCTAGATGTTTATACTTTTGAGTCCTAACTTTGATCCACCATCATAGTCGTATTTTGGTACCATTTTTTTCTGGGTTTTCTACACCATCAAGAGAGAGGGATTTTAGATCTTAAGTGCGAGGACTTACGAGGGAACCCATCCCATTGAGGAGAACTAGTAACATCCTTCCATGTTTTCCTCCCGGAGTGCCATTAATACAAAATTCATTCAACATATTCTTGTCTTGTCTATTATTGGATGCATGGAGTAAATCTTGTTTATTCTTGCTTAATGTCGTTTAATGCATAGATATACATTTTTGCGGCATTTATCTTGATCACTTGATTGCAGATCTAAGGATATTGGCGGCCATATTTACTGTTAGGGCTATTTGTTATACCTGACTAAAGTGGTATTTTTCGTACACTTGCAATTAATATTCATACTAACACATATATTGCTGATTTTCCATTTGGGAATATTACGAAAGAATACTACGAAACCTTTTACAAACGTGCTTCTGAAGTTCTAAGGAGATATTAGACATCATTAATTCTAATGTATGTGGGGAAATGTCTAATAAATCTCTTAGATACCATATTTACTATGTGATCTTCATTGATGATCACTCTAGAAATACATGGATCTATCTTCTCAAGGTAAAGGACAAAGTAATTTAAAATTTCAAGGAATTTACATCTAAACTTGGGACCTTAAATTTAGAAACAAATCTAAAGACTTTGATATCGAATAATGGAGGAGAATAAAGAATTCAAAGATCTGATTGCATATTGTAAAGAAGGTATTAAGAGGGAGCTCATTGTTCCCTAAAAACACGAGAAAAATGGAGTAGTAGAAAGGAAGAATAGAATTATTGAAGAATGCATAAGGACTATGATATTTGATCAATATCTATACCAAAATTTATATGGGGAGAAGTAGACATGACAACAATATATATACAAAATATAATTCCTCATAAAATCCCTTGAAAATATGACTTCGGAAGAGGCATTCGAGAGGAGAAGCCATGTTTATACCACTGCGAATGTGTGGGTGTCTGAAATACATCCATGTTCCAAAATTCAAAAAAAAAGCTAGACTCTACAAGTATAAAAGGTATATTCTTTAGATGTATCCTTTCATCAAAGGCTTATACAATCTATATCAAATAAGGAATAAAAATCAAAGTTAGCGAGGTGTTGTACCACTCCTCCTCCTTTCCTTTTATCCTTAATATAACACTAGTACATTTGGTCAAAAATTCGGCCTTTAGTTACGACACTTATGACGTATTGTCGAGGAAATTTCCCCAATTTTTTCTCCAATTTTTTAAATCCTTCCAAAAGCATCACTATATCGACATATAGAGACATCGTTGGCATTGCGACATTTAGGAACGTTGTCGGTACAACGACGGTTCGGGACACAACGTCGGAAATGCGACGTTGCTAAGAAATGAGTCGATATTGCGACATTTGGTAAAAAAATTTGGTGATAGGGACAAATGTCGGTCTTGCGATGGTTTGCGAACAACCGTCGGTATTACGATGGTTTGGGGATAAACGTCACAATAACGACGTGTAGAGACACTTGTAGTGCGACGGAAATTGGGGGACATATAATACATAAGACTAATTATATATAATATATTGTATATATTATATTTTATCTTCCACTAAGGCTTACTTCATGCCATAATATTCTTTCCCTCTCTATTCTCCTTCCCCCACAACCAAACCATATATACGTGATTTGAATCACCATAGAGTCGTGTGAGACTTCCCATACGGCTCTTTTCCAACATAAACCCCACCCATTCAAGTGTTGGGGCACTGATTTGCTAGGGTTGCATCGGAAGGAGACATTAATACATTAGGGTCGCATGAAGGAAACATTAATGCGTGAGGGCCACATTGAAAGGCTAAGCAAAAAAATGGTAATGTGGTTTCTTCATGCCTCAAAATTTCCAGAGTTTGGCTTCAAAACTCTTGTGCATGTAATCCTCGCATGTCCAGTTCATTTTCTTATTTAGTTATTTTTATTATCTTTTATGTCTTGCATTTCATGTCTATTTTATAATGATTGTCGGTGATATTTTCTAAGGTATTTAGAGATGCGGAAATCGAGATTGCTTTTAAGTTGAGAGGTACATCTAGAGAACCTTCATTTTAGTACAACAATTCCCTTATTTTAGGACCTTATACTACATGCACCCAAGACACAAAACAAGGCACTTATATGATTTCTCTTCAGCCATAATTTTAACCTTTTAACTCTAAATTTGGTAGGAAATGGGTGTAAGTTTGGCCATTAAAATATATAAATATATTAAGAGGGTTTGATGTTTCCCAAGACAATTCCTAGCCATCAAAGCCAACATATTATTAAGTGTTGGTTTATTTTCCCTTTGAGTTTCCATGCAAGTTTGTTGGTTAGAATTAGAGTTGCGGATATCCTAAGCCACATATTTGTATGGAGGAGTGTTTCGTAAGGAGTGCACAACATAAATATTAAATTTGAGACCATTCATTGGGTGGTTGTAACACAAGCCTTTGAAATTAATGAGGTTGCTCACTAATTGTTTGTCTAAATGCCTCCTAACAATATTTCTTTGTTTATGCCACAACCTTACTTAAGTTGAATATTGTTGACTTGTATTCACATTAGCAAGTAGGTTATGCTTTTAAATAATTATTTTTGGTCTATAATAACATTTTTTATGGGTTGATTTATAATTCCTTCATTTGCTACTACCGTTTATTTGATATAGTTTTTGTTGCATGCAAAATGTTTGAAGAAACTCTTGAATTAATTGCTACACATGTAGTAGTATTCATATTATGTATGTTAGTTACAAGCTCATATACAAAGACTAAAGCTATTCTTTGTGACCTAAAAAAATAAGGAAAACAAGATACATGAATCTACTTCGAGATATGCCTTATAACTCTAAATTTTAGTTTTGTTTGAGTTTGTCACCAAAGTGTTTTGACAAAATATTTGGTGAACTCTATCACATGGATGTCAGGCTTGATGGTATTTATTATCACAAGGATTCTTTTCTTTCCATATGGTTAATTTCAGAACTTTGCTCCAATATTATTATCACAGAGATGTTCTATTTTATGTATCAAAACTCGAATATGCTTCTACATGGCCTTGAAAAGGGTCGGCGGTAATGGAAAGATAGTTAGTGACATGGGAAATGGAGACAAGTTGGTTGAGTGAAGAGTGAACAAAAAAGTGCAAAAAGGATTCTAAGTCAAGGGATCTAGGGTTAGCAAAACTTTATTATTTATAAAAGTGAGAAAATTGATAAAAAAACCCAAATTTTCCTTCAAGTTCAAATTCAACTTGAATTCAACTTGAGGTCCAGTCATGAGGTTTGAAGAACCTATTCAAACCTAAGAATTTTCTTTAAGGTTAGATTAAATTTTAAACCTCAAGTTTGAATTTCGGTGAACCATGTGACATAGATGGTATCAATGTTTTTAGCTTGCGAAAGGGATTGCTAAGCTTCCTCCAATGCTCATAGTTAGAGTCTTCCAAAGTTAGACCACAAATATCAATTGCATCATAGAGGTGATAGAATATGTTTCCCTTAAGAGGCATTAATGAAAATGCAGACAAAATAACACCATCTACCTACAATTCTCTGCATTTTTGCTACTCTTTTGCCTTCCAACATGAATCTAAGGTGCTTTGTGCACCAAGTAGGTAGACGAGGTAAAATCATAGACTAGATTGTCTATTACTTGAGATGTTTTCATCATCTCCAAAACATTAAAACCCTTAAGGAACCTCCATCCTCAATTTTCAAGGCCTCTCCCAATATTTGTTGCATGCCTCTTTCCTTCTGTTAGCCCCCCTATGAAATTCTTGACAAGCAAGCTGGGGGCTATGTTATCTTGAAGACTTTCAAGGAATGCATCTCCCCTGAAGACACATCATCCTTGAATTCTCTTTGTGCTTTGCCTTATACAAGTCACCCCTGCTGATTCCTAGTATAAAGCCTCTCTGTTTTTGAAGAAATGCCCAAAGGCCTCCTTTTCCCCCTTATTTTACCCTCATTTAGCCCCTTTTTATCCCCCCTTGTCCCCCCCTCTATTTCCCTTTTTTCCCTCTTAATCCTACCAAAATCCCCTTAAAATTCTACCCTTAGCCTTTGTTGACCATTTTCCACCTTTATTCCTCTATCGTTCCCCTTCCTAACCTTTAAATCACATTGAAATGGGCCAAAAACCCACTTTCCTCCTACCTTATTATAAGGTCTAACCCCTCTTCCCTCCATAACCCGTAAAACTTTATAATAAAATCCTGCTATTATAAAGTCCCTGTCGTAAACCACTTCCCTGACCATACCCCCTCTTACATTGTAATAAAATTTATTATAAATCTTATTATATATAAACCCCGCTGCATGTTAATCACAATCACAAATCCGTTTCAATCGCAAGGTTTATATAGAGTGCCCCGATTGGTCCATCGCAAACACTTGCGATGCGATTGATCACAACTTTCTCCGATCGCAAGTCCCCTCCAATTGCTCCGATCGCCCGATCATACCATTCCCCGATCCACACCTCCACCATTGATTTTCCACCCAGATCGAACGGTCTTGCGCTAATCACATCATCCTCCGATTGATCGCAAGTCTTCCATCCAAACTCCGATTGCAACCCCCCGATTGCGGCTGAGCTGTTGATCTGATCTATGGATCCGACGGCCAGTGCTCAATCACAAACCCCCTTCTGATCGCCATCGCAAGCCTTCCCCGCTGTCTCCCGATTCAATCCCAGCTTCCCATTCCCTTCCAGATCCAATGGTTGGCGCTTAATCGCAACATCGCTCCGATCACAATCGGAACTTTTTGAATGTGTCACCGCTGCTCCCCCCGATTGTGATCCTCCGATTTGATCCTGACTGTCCATTGGATCTAGGATCTAACGGTCAAGATTTGATCGCCCTCCGCCTCCGCCGGGTCCCACTCTTACATTCGCTTCCACGATTTTTCATAATATTTTCACCCGATTCCTTTGTATTTTGATTTATAACCAAAGTTTCATGTTCTCTATTGGAGGTCCCGCGTCCCGTTATGTTTCATAGGGTCGTCCACCCGATTGATCTCCGTCGTTGATTTTCACTCCCAGACTAGGATCTAACGGTCTGCGCTGCATTCTACCACCAAACCATATTGTTCGTGAGTTTTCACCCCTCCGTTTGCATTTCTGCTGTTTTCACTATTCCGCCACCACTCCTCCGGTCTCCACAGCATTTCTCCACCACGGCCCAGGTTCATAACAGGTTTATGTCATTGTGCAGATATCACAGAGAGGCCAATTTAGTGGCCAAACGAGATGGCAGAGACGGATTTAAGGGATTTGAGCCAGTAATTGGAGATTTAAAGTGCTAATCCCGTATTCAAAGGATTAAGGCTCAGCTTGAAGACTAATGTGCGCACCAGCAAGTCATAACTGCGCTACCTAACAGCAGAACGTGTTTTCTCCAGAGGTACACCTTCCTACAGCAGTTTCCATGCCACCTCGAGCCCATAAGTAGTTAATTGCACTGACAGAGCTTCATTAAAGACTGTTTGAGCAATAGTAATGGAGGTATGGAGAAGCCCGCAGACTTTAAACCGGTTAACCAAATCCATAAGGCAGCGCAGAGCTCCAAACAGCCGAAAGGACTTCAAGAGACATATCAGAGGTCAAGTTCAACCTGACAAAGGCTCCCAGCAGTCTACAGAGTGCAGCACATCGCCATTAAGCAGAATGGGCTCGGCTTCCTCCACCATTCTGTCTTAATGAAACTCATTTAATTGTTCACCTACTTGTGTTTCTTCCTCTTCTCCTATAAGAAATCCCCAAGAACGAGTTGTAAAAGTTGTTGTTGGGCCGTTGCTGTTCGGCTGCTGCCGTTGCTGTTAGAGGGATTTGTTCTGATTGTTAGAACAGTCCCGGGAGAGAGTAGCAGAGTAGTTGTATGTAGTAGGCTGGGAGGAGAAGTTTGGATTGTATTAGCCATTGGGCTTATTGTACATGACTGGTTTTGCATCAATTAATCAAAGCACATTTCACAGGATCCTGGTCTATTACTATTGGTGATGTTTTTCCCAACTCTGTTTATTACATTTTCATACTGTTTCATGTTCTTCTGGTAGGCAACAAAAGTATAGCATAGGATTCACCCTTGTTAGGTGCCCTATGTTCCTGCTCTCCTACCTTTAGTGTTTTCGCTTTATGTACTCTCCGAGAATTGTTTTCAGCTGATTTAACCAAAGGTAGTGGATGACATTGCGCCTGCTCTCGATGTATGAATTAAATGATGAAACAGCTTCTTAGATGCTCTTGTTAGTTTAAGTCAGAAGATTTGGGAACACTGGGGATTAGTGTTAGCCCTGTCCACTAGGATCCTTGTGCAACCAGCTGACCTTTCTAAGATCTCTTTGTTAAGCTTGTCACTGTTTTTCCCTTGGAGCATGCTAAATCTGACCTGGAGTTAAATGACCTCTGGTCCGATCTATAAGCTGCCCCTTTGTCCCTCCTTGAAAGCTTCCTTTGAGTATGTCCAAGAAGGTCTGAAGTTAAATGACCTTTGATCTGATCTATAGACAGAAAATTGGTTGTCTTTCCTTCTTTCACCTTCCTTCCTTAATGTTCCATCCCACCATCTAATCTAAAAGATCCTTTAGTGTTAGATGACTTGCCCTTTGGAAGCCTTGGCTAGTTGTTGCATGTAATTACCTTTCATGACTCCATGGCCCAATGGATGGCACTCTCTTAACCCATCCTCTTTGCTGAAATATCATGTTGCTTTGTCTCCTTTTCTCCCATTACTGTCTTGGTCTATGATCTCCTGACCAACCCAGCAACCCACCAACCAAATCATTTAAAACCCCCCTTTTGTGCTTCATAACTAGCCTAACATCTCATCTTGAGCTTCAAAGATATACCATTCTTTGTGTTATTGGAGAGATCCCTCTCCGGGTCCAGGAGGGATAGATCCTAGGGCCCCAAAGTGGTTTGCTGTTGTCTTATCTTTTGGTATTTCCAAATCTGCCAAAACATAGGAACCCCAACATAATGGCGACTCCACTGGGGATGAGACCAATCAGACTTGATTTGGTAAATCACTGTGGTGGACAGTAAGTTGTAAATCATCCACCTGGCGACTCCACAATTCCTGAATGATGAAAAGACTCCACTGGTGATTAGCAGGCCACTGATTATCTGTGGTTCCACATAAGACTCAATTGGGAGACCAGTCGCATTTCAACATCATCCCCATCAATGGAAGACTCCGAGTTTAGTCCCCTTGAAGAGTTTCGTTGTGGAATATTAGATATACTGGCTAAACTCAGAAGCGAAGACCTTCCAAAGGTTCTTCGTTCCAGCTCAAGATTCAATGACCAACCTGAGCTGAAGAAAGTTTTTCTAGAAGTGCTGGTCGAAAGGTATGAAGCTAAGATCGAGTTTCTGAATTCACGAGAGAAATCATACCAGTTCAGAGACCCCAGAGAATTTCTTGAAATTCTCCCTCCCCCTAAGAGGGAAGAGATTCCACTGCCTATTGAAATACAAGAAGAAGATGATCTAGTTCTCAAGAGCCGCTTTGAAGGCATAGTAGAAAACGTAGAAATCAAAGCTGCCCAGGACGTAGACAACCTACCAGTAATGGAAGGCCTAAAAGAAGAAGGCACCCATCACAAGTTCTTTGATCCTGTGGCAGAATACATGGAGGCCCTGGTTTTCTCAAATGCTCCAGCATTGATCCTTCATCAGGGCCAGATTTATCAGGAATGGTCACTACTGATGGTGACCGTAGTTTTGAAGAACCACATGCGGAGCACCCTGTGGTTATCTTTGACAGGTAGCCAATGCTCATATCCTTTTTTACTACTGCTTAATTGGCTGCATTGGCATTATTTTATCACCTAGTACATCAGATATTTCCAAGTAGAATAGGATAGATAGGAATCTCAATAAAGCTCAGTCTGTGAGCATGTAGTTAGTTGCTTTTAATTTTTGTAAAGTACAGCAAGCCAGATAGTCTGATCCTAGCTTGACTGTTTCTCAATTTCTGTCTTAGAATGTAGAGAAGAAATCTGCTAGACAGTTTAATCCTAGCAGATATTAGATTAGGTAGAGAATCTTATGAGACCAACCGTCTAATCTGGTCTCATGGAGTAATAAGGGTAGAAGTAGAATAGGTTTATTTTTCAGTTTGTAAAAAATTGATGATGTAAAGGGTTTGCAAGGCCAAATGCACCCAAAAGAAAAATGTTAGAACTATAGTGTGGGTAGGTAGTTGTTTGGGAGAATTTTACCGCTGATGTAATGTCTTCACAATTTGTGGCAGCAGACCCAAGAAAGAAAGGGATGGTTCAAGCAGCAGGCATATGGCCTACACCAAGAGATCAATTCCTGAATTCTTGACTCCTTCAAGAAGAAGCCATCTCCATGTGGAGCCACTGTTAGCCCCCCTATGAAATTCTTGACAAGCAAGCTGGGGGCTATGTTATCTTGGAGACTTTCAAGGAATGCATCTCCCCTGAAGACACATCATCCTTGAAGTCTCTCCGTGCTTTGCCTTATACAAGTCACCTCTGCTGATTCCCAGTATAAAGCCTCTATGCTTGTGAAGAAATTCCCAAAGGCCTCCTTTTCCCCCTTATTTTACCCTCATTTAGCCCCTTTTTATTCCCCCTTCTCCCCCCTTCTATTTCCCTTTTTTCCCTCTTAATCCTCCCAAAATCCCCTTAAAATTCTACCCTTAGACTTTGTTGACCATTTCCCCCCTTATTCCTCTATCGTTCCCCTTTCTAACCTTTAAACCACATTAAATGGGCCCAAAACCCACTTTCCTACCTTATTATAAGGTCTAACCCCTTCTTCCCCCCCATAACCCGTAGAACTTTATAATAAAAATTTATATTATAAAGTCCCCGCCATAAACCACTTCCCCAACCATACCCCCTCTTACATTGTAATAAACTTTATTATAAATCTTATCATATATAAACCCTACCTCATGTTAATCGCAATCACAAATCCGTTTCAATCGCAAGGTTCATATAGAGTGCCCCGATTGGTCCATCGCAAACACTTGCGATGCGATTGATCGCAACTTTCTCCGATCGCAAGTCCCCTCCGATTGCTCTGATCGCCCGATCGCACCATTCCCCCGATCCACACCTCCACCATTGATTTTCCACCCAGATCAAACAGTCCTGCGCTAATCGCATCATCCTCCGATTGATCGCAAGTCTTCCGTCCAAACTCCGATTGCGACCCCCCGATTGTAGTTGAGCCATTGATTTGATCTGTGGATCTGACGGCCAACGCTCAATCGAAAACCCCCTTCCGATCACCATCGCAAGCGTTCCCCGCTGTCTCTCGATTCAATCCCAGCCGCCCTTTCCCTTCCAGATCTGACGGTTGGCGCTTAATCGCAACATCGCTCCTATTACAATCAGAACTTTTTGAATGTGTCACCCTTACTCCCCCCGATTGCGATCCTCCGATTTGATCCTGACTGTCCATTGGATCTAGGATCTAACAGTCAAGATTTGATCGCCCTCTGCCTCCGCTGGGTCCCACTCTTACATTCGCTTCCACACTTTTTGATAATATTTTCACCCGATTCCTTTGTATTTTGGTTTATAACCAAAGTTTCATGTTCTCTATTGGAGGTCCCACGTCCCATTATGTTTCATAGGGCCATCCACCTGATTGATATCCGCCGTCGATTTTCACTCCCAGACCAGGATCTAACGGTCTATGCTGCATTCTACCACCAAACCATATTGTTCGTGAGTTTTCACCCCTCCGTTTTCATTTCCGTTGTTTTCACTCTTCCGCCACCACTCCTCCGGTCTCCACAGCATTTCTCCACCACGGCCCAGGTTCATAACAGGTTTATGTCATTGTGCAGATATCACAGAGAGGCCAATTTAGCGGCAAAACAGGATGGCAGAGACAGATTTAAGGGATTTGATCCAGTAATTGGAGATTTAAAGTGCTAATCCCGTATTCAAAGGATTAAGGCTCAGCTTGAATACTAATGAGCACACCAGCAAGTCATAATTGTGCTACCTAACAGCAGAACGTGTTTTCTCCAGAGGTACACCTTCCTACAGCAGTTTCCATGCCGCCTCGAGCCCATAATCAGTTAATTGCACTGACAGAGCTTCATTAAAGACTATCTGAGTAGTAGTAATGGAGGTATGGAGAAGCCCGCAGAATTTAAACCGGTTAACCAGATCCAGAAGGCAGCGCAGAGCTCTAAACAGCCGAAAGGACTTCAAGAGACATATCAGAGGTCAAGTTCGACCGAACAAAGGCTCCCAGCAGTCTACAGAGTGCAGCACATCGCCATTAAGTAGAATGGGCTCGACTTCCTCCACCATTATGTCTTAATGAAACTCATTTAATTGTTCACCTACTTCTATTTCTTCCGCTTCTCCTATAAGAATTCCCAAGAACAAATTGTAAAGGGTTGTTGTTGGGCCGTCGTTGTTTGGCTGCTACCATTGTTGTTAGAGGGATTCGTTCTGACTGTTAGAACAGTCTTGGGAGAGAGTAGCAGAGTAGTTGTATGTAGTAGGCTGGGAGGAGATGTTTGGATTGTATTAGCCATTGGGCTTATTGTACATGACTGGTTTTGCATCAATTAATCAAAGCACATTTCACAGGATCAGAGTCTATTACTATTGGTGATGTTTTTCCTAACTCTGTTGATTACATTTTCATACTGTTTCATGTTCTTCTGGTAGGTAACAGAAGTATAACATAGGATTCACCCTTGTTAGGTGCCCTATGTTCCTACTCTCCCCTACTTTTAATGTTTTCACTTTATGTACTCGAGAATCGTTGCGCTTGATTTAACCAGTGTAGTGGATGTTATTGCCTACTCTCTGATGTATGAATTGGTTGAATCAGTGCTTAGATGTTCTTGCTGGGTTTAAGCTGGAAGGTTTGGGAACATTGGGGATTAGAGCTAGCCATGTCCACTAGGATCCTTGCGCAACCAGCCGGCCTTTCTAAGATCCCTTTGTTAATCTTATCTCTGTTTTCCCCTTGGAGTTGCTAAAGCAGACCTGGAGTTAAATGACCTCTGGTCCAATCTATAAGCAGCCCCTTTGTCTCTTTGAGAGCTGCCTTAGAGTATGTCCAAGGTGTCTGAGTGAAGCACTTTCTGCCTGATCTATAGACAGAATGAGGCTTTTTCCTTCTGTTTCTCTACTTCCCCTAATGTTCCATCCCACCATCTAACTAAAATATCCTTTAGTGTTAGATGACTAAGTCGGAAAATCACCCTAGAGGTTTGTTGGGTCAAAACCTCCACAGATCAGGGCATGCTATTCAGAAGGACTCACACACAA